>OW679202.1:101112472-101402444 GCA_940337035.1 Agriotes lineatus
ATTTACTAGTCAGGTACTCGGGTCCTAAAAATATTACCCGGGTTGACTATTACCCGGGTCGACCCGGGTACCCGCCAACATCTCTAGTAAACACCATACTTCCGGTTATGCAATTTTCTTCAAAAGCATGCTGTCGCATCTAGATAGTACACAAAACTTATTATGAAGTTTCAACGTCGTACCTCTTTTTCGTTTTTAAGATATTCTGTTCACACACAGACCCACAAACAAACAATTTTTGGGGTGAATCCATACTTCCTTTGTTGTAAAAGGAAGTAAAATCCAGGTTTAGTAAATATAATTCAGTCAGTGTTGATACAAGGAATAATAAACACGAAAAAAAGATAATGCAGGAATAAATTAATTCAAAGGTCAAATAAAATCAGACTAAAGCCAATACACCAAAATCCTATGCGTAATTACATTAAATGTTCAAATAGTTCTCCTTACCTACTCTGAGTATTAAGCCGTACAGAGAACTCATAATCAGCAAATATAATTATTTTGATTTATTAAATGGAAAAGTACTTTTAATGAGCTTTCTTCTAACATTTCACTTCCTATCCCTAAATTCAATCGCTATTCAGATTTAATTTTCTCCTGCTTTCTTTAGTTTTTCGTATTTGTTATTTCTAGTTTTGAGTAGTGGCTGGATTTTTGTTTTCCAAACTTGGTTTTATCTTTTGTTTGGAGAACTCAATGTTTAAATCGTTATTTTAACAGTGTTTGTTTGTTATCTCTTGAAATAAAGCATCTTAAGGTACTTAAATTGTTTCTTATGTTCAAACACGCATATCTCAAAAAGAGTTGAATTAGAGGTATGAAGTAACATATCAAAAGAAAGCTCATTAAAAGGGCTTTTCAAAAATACAAAAATATGCAGAGCGTTTATTTGAAAAAACACGAAATTATTAAATTTGCAAATGTTGAACACCCTGTATAACATTAACACCCAAATCTACTATTTACAATTGAAAGATAGTTCACGAAAATCATAATTTTTTAGTAACATTTTGCTTCATTCAATTGTTTTCTGTTGCTTACAGCATTTTTTTGTATAAAATCGTTAATATCTACAAAACAGTTGACGTTAGATCCATACAACATGATATCAAAATGATGAGTATTTCAATGCATAACTTTTAAACTATCCAAATATAGGGCATTCCATCTAAAAAAAGTAAGTTTGATTTGCCACACTTTTTTGAGCCACTCTGTATAATCAAAACTATTTTAGTAATGTGCACCACCTTTGTAGCTACAACTTTTTTATATACAATATTTATGTAACTCTCATAGTTTTAGAAATATCTTCCACCCACGCTTCGTTGCCAGACCCTGTTTAAATCTAGAAAAAACACAATACATGATAATGAAAAGTGAAGAAAAAATAGAGAAAGTAAGAAAAAGAAGAAGACAATCGAATTAGATGAAGAGAAACTTGAAATAGGCAATGTACAATACCTCCCATATCTCAGAGGACTAATAACAGAAAATGGTGAGCAAAGCAAAGAAATAGAAGCGAGAACAGCAAAAGAATGTAGAGTGGCAGGAACTTTAACTGTAATATTAAAATCCAAAAGTGTATCACATAAAGCAAAGTTACAGCTATACAGGGTGTCATCAAATGTATAGCAGAAATTTAAAAATTTGAAAGGCATTTAGTATGAAGAAAAACAAGGCAAAACAGTACATAATGTTCTTTCCTATTGTGCATAGCATACAATGTGTCTAATATAAAGAGGGCCAGCATGGGCATATCAGTAATAGTACGAGGACGATTTGACGGGACGTGCGACTCGACTACTAGTGCCCTCTAGCAGTAAAAATTAACATCATTTTCGAGTTCCGCCATCTTTTTTATGCTGACAAGTGAAGTTTAGTTGATCTGTGGCGTTTACTTAAGAAATTGCAACGGTTTAAAGACAACGCTTAAATGGAAAATCCTAAAATGGATAAAAACGCTATTCGTGGTGCGATTCAATATTTGTTTTTTAAGAAGCTAAACACGACTGAAATTTTGGCCGATATGCAGCAAACAAGTCGATCAGTGCATGATATTGTTTTGAAGGATCGAAGAATAAACATTGGGCATGTCTAAGCTGTCAGCAAGATGGTGCCGCGCTTGCTGAATGCTGATCAAAAACGAGAAAGAGTGCGAACATTAAGCGACAATTTGAAGTTGTTTAACAAAAATCAGGTTGATTTTCTGCGCCGCTTTGTTACGGTCGATGAAACTTGGATTCATCACTACATTCCCGAATCAAAACGCCAATCTCAACAGTGGAAACATCATGGCAGTCCTCCACCAAAGAAGGTGAAGTCGTTTTCATCGGCCGGGAAAAAAATGGCTACGATTTTTTGGGAGTCGAAGGGGATACTTCTCATCGACTATCTCACAAAGGCCAAACCATCAACAGAGCATATTATGCTGCACTTTTGGACCAACTAAAAGCAGCAATTGCTGCAAAAAGACCCGGAATGGTTCGAAAAAAGGTGCTCTTTTGTCATGATAATGCCCCTTCCCATTCCAGTCGCATTGTTCGTGAGAAATTGGATCAACTTCGCTTGCAGGCTATCCCTCACCCACCTTACTCGCCAGATCTTGCTCCGAATGACTTTTACCTATTCCCGAAATTCAAACTTTTCCTTGCCGGAAAGAAGTTTAAGACAGACGAAGAAGTAATTGCTGCAACGGAGCAATAATTTGACAGCCTTGAAGATCACTACAAAACAGGCATAATGGCACTTCAGAGTCGCCTGTCCAAGTGTGTTGATGTACGAGGAGAATATATTGAAAAATTAAAAAAATTAATGCTCTAACTCATGTCATCTTGGACACTCTCAAATAGGCAAAAAAGTAAAAATCAAGCCGCCGAAATGAAATACCAGAGACGAATACTAGGAAAAACCAGAAACGACAGAATCAGAAACACACAAATAAGAGAGGAGCTAGGGGTGCAACCAGTCACACAGTTCATAGAACAGCGTCAACTCAGTTGGTGGGGACACATACAACGAATGAGTAACAATAGACAAGTAAAATTAGTGTATGACGCAAGAATACAGACTAAACGAAAGAGGCAGACCAAGACAAACATGGAACAAAGTGATGGGTAACATACTCCAAAAGAGAGGCAAATCATGGGAAGAAGCAGCAACCTTAACCAAAAATAGAAAGGCATGGAAGAAGTTTATTTATAGAAAGTGAATATAAAATTAAACGTGAAAATTTTTTAAAAGTAGACCCGACACCTGTGTGGTACAAGGGTCATGATTATATATAACTCATGTCTTTCATTTCGAGTCTCATGTCCCGTCAAATCATCCTCATAAGAGATACAAATTTGGTTAAATAGAAAAAATTTTGGGTAATTAAAGGCCTCACAAAATTACGCCTAGAAATCCTTGACATAATTTTTCATTTTTGAGTTATCTTAAAAAACTGAATTTTTGGATTTTCAATTCTATTTTGTCTGGCGTTAATATTAGTTAAAGCGAAACTGATCAAACTTCTTTATACCAACTGTCAATGGACTTAAAGATTACATTATCAATTTCTTTACCCGACGTTTCGTCTTCGAGCAACCATCATGAACTTCATTTTTTTAAATACCCTTCTGATTTTCTGATGTCACATTTTAAAAGCCCTTTTTATTCTGAATTCAACAATGTAATCACACATTATGGTTTAATTACGTTTCGAGTCTTCGGAGAACACCATCAAAAAATTTTTGGATACGGACCTGTGTCCTAGAGTAGTGTTACTCAAAGTGGTGGTCCGCAGACCGGTGCCGGTCCGTGAGCAAGATGTTGCCGGTCTGCGAAGTCGATTGTTCATTTCGATAATCGACTGGATTCTGTTGTTAGCCTACCACCCCAAAATATAGGAATAGTATGAAAATTCATATATTTCGCGTGGCGCTGTCATCAGTTGAACCACGGATAGATAAATTGAACAATAATAAGAAGCCCATTTATCACATTAATGTGTTGTACGAAGCTGGTTAAACTGTTAAATATGTAAATTGCGTAACATTTTAATCTAGTAAATACGCGGTAAACTTGGCATCAAATACAGGAATGACTTATGAACGATATTAACATTGAACTATTAAAAACACTAACTCAATTAAACAGCAATAAAAGGCGGTAATCCACTAAACATGGTACAAATGCGACACATACTTAATTTTCCACTACGTAAAGTTGAAAAGGATCATGTAATCTGATGGTAATTAAACTGACAGGTAAACAACTGTAAAAGGTTTAGCAAATGCAATGGTGCAAACAATAAATGTTACAATGACCACAACGTTACTCAAACTGTCCCGGCACTTCGCCGAAGCACTCGGTACACTTAAAATTCGGCAGTGTAAAGCTACTACAATAAAAATGGTATCTTTAAGAAGCTTGGCTAAGCTGCGATCGACGTCCTACGTTGCTGCAAACGGCTGCCGTTCAAGACCACTGCTCTAACATCTAGTAAAACTGCTTAAAAACAACTGTAAATGGCCGACGAGGTGAAACCTGGGATAATCCAACTAACAAGGGCAAAATCGCAGCCCGCACGGAAATTGGCAGAACGAAAAGAGGGAGCTTTGCGAAACCTGGTAAGCCGATACTGAGTTTTCACGGAGAGTCCGCCAAACGACCTTTTAGAGGTTACCATCCCACGATAACGAAAACCTCAACGCTCACATCGATAAACAACAAACTTAAGTTCGCCCACCAGCCACCGCAACCACGTGTAGTTCAATGAGTCCATGAAATGCGAAACACACAACACTTGTGTTGAATCGGCGGGAGTTCAAATAATGGAACACAACAGGCGGTACACACACACACACACACACACACCAAAGGAACAAACCGTTAGCCGTTAATCACACAATAAACAAACGTAAACCCTCGCCGACGCCACCCTGAAGGGGGCGTGGCGGAGGATGACAACAAATCACTTGTTGCTTCTCGTCACACCAGGCCAATTCTGTCTAGAAAACCCGCGAAGAGCTTCACAAGCGATAAATAGTGGGGTCCCCCTTTCTAACATACGGCAACTGTCTTTTATTCTGACTCCAAACGTAGGCGCTTATTCGACAAATTCACGTCTGCGGCGGATCGATAAGAAACACGTGCGTGGTGGGCACGCAGACTGGATCGATAACACAGATGTGTGCCGGTAGAAGACAACTGAATGCATGCACAAAATTCGAGATACTTATATACAGGCAGAATCGTAATTCGGAATCGAGAAAATAATGTAAATTAGACGGATGTTCATACAAATTAAAAATTTCCTTACATCTTTTAAAGTCTATGAATAACTTACTTATATTTCGTTATTGGTTCATTTGTCAATAAATGTAGCGGCCCGTCATACATTAGTAAAAATAGTACCGGTTCGCCACATTAAATAGTTTGAGAAGCACTGTCCTAGAGCATTTCATAGGTTGTTTTACCTTTGTAATTTAAAAAAGAAGTAATGAGCCACACTGGATGTTTTTAATCCTTAATAATTTAGTAAATTAGTAATTAGTGTATTGATTAGTTTTCTTACTTATAAACAATCATTAAAATTAGAACTAAAAAATATTCAGTGAGGCTTATTACTTCTTTTTTTAAATTACAAACCCTGAAACCACGTACGAAATGCTCTAGGACACTGGTCCGTATCCAAAAATGTCTTGATAGCGGTAAAAAAAAAAACTCAAAACGTAATTAAACCATAATGTGCGGTACGTTCTTCAATTCAGAATAAAAAGGGCTTCACAAATTTGGCATTAGAAAATCAGGACCGTATTTAAAAAAATTAAGTTGACGATGGTTTCCCGAAAACAAAACGTCGGATAAAAAATTTGATAATGTAATCATTAAGTCCACTAGAAGTTGCTATAAAGAAGTTTAATCAGTTTCGCTCTAACTTTAATATTAACGTCAGAAAAAATAAAATAGAAAATCCAAAAATTCGGTTTTTTTAAGATAATTCAAAAAAAATATCATATCAAGGATTTCTAGGCGTCATTTTGTTAGTCCTTTAACACGTTGAGCGCCACGAGAAATTTTTGAAATTTTCTTATTGGGCCAAAAACTATTTTAAGCATTTTTAGGTATGTTATGATGGGTATACTAGCAAAAAGTTATAAATATCATGATACAATTGTTTATTTACAATAACAGCAATTTTTCCTTTTTTAATCAATAAAAAATGAACGAAATAAAAAATTTAAAAACTCGCACTGCAGAACGTTCTCCACAGGCCAGAGCGGTCCATACAGTACATTTAACTAATGTAAGCAGCGGTCCACTGGCCTATACGGAATTAAAACTGCTTCAACTGCAAGCGGTCCCTAGGGGCCGCTGCGGCGCTTAACGTGTTAATTGCGCAACTTTCTTTCCATTTAACCAAATTTCTATCTCTTACAATTAACGAGATCCTCATACTGGCCCTCCTTATCTTGGACACTGTATAAAACACAAAGCACTGACTCAATGATTCAGAGCTGTAATCCCTGGTACCAGAAACTTGAAATTTGGCAGGGTTCCTTTAGTTACGTAGAGAACTGCTAAGAATTTTTTTTCCCGAAATTCCATCCCTAAGGGGATGAAAGGTGGTAAAATGTATTTTCATGCATTCCTCAATATCTCTTAGGCCCAATGAGATATCGACTTGGTTCTTACGAATGTTTAAAAACGTAATTTTTATCTGGATTCGGGGGTCAATTATAGAACCCTTCTAGGTAGCAAGGGGTTACAATTATTGATTGTTTTCGCTACGAGTCCATTTTAGATCTTACTACAATTTATCAATAGAATATTTAATTTATATTTTTTATTGTATTCCCATTGTTACACTACCACTATAGTTTTATCAATCTATACAAGGGGAACACCAATTATACAGGTTCCTGCAATTGTGCATCGGGCATTCCTAGTGTCCTTATTTACAACAGTAGAAAAAAGTTTAATACAAAAGTTGTAGGATGTGAGTTGATGCATATTTTAAAAATATTTTTAAATATACAAGGTGGTCCAAAAAAGTGTGACTTCATAAAATATATATTTTTTAAATGACACACCCTGTATTTTTTGGCACATTAAGGTTCCTTTTGGTGTTCTCTCTTATGTGCCAAAATAATTTTTTATTTGCTTCGAGGAGCAATAAATAAAAAAGATGAAAAGATCGTTTTGCACGCATGGAAAAATTAGAAAAAAAATCTGGTTAGATCTGTTTTTTCCAGCTAAATAGTGTGAACAGTAATGCTAGAGGTCTAATAATACTCTGACAATAAACAGATTTTTCTTATTTTATACAGGGTGTTCAAAATTTGGTTACAAAAATGGCAGCTTTCAAATCAGTTTTTCTTAGTATTTTTAAATGGCACACCCTGTATTTTATTTCATTATTTAATGCAGAATTTAATTACAAGCATATTTTGTTATAACAATGTATTAAAATTCTCAATGGTTTTAGAGGTATTTACCAAAAACCATAAATATCCTCACTAAACTAGTGCAGTGTATTGGGAAATTATCATAGACAGCCATGAATTCCCCAGAATTGAAATATTATTCCAGCAAGCTATGGAAAAACAATTGGTGCTTTTCAATAACAAATGATTTTGACATTTCTAGTTTCTTGTAATCATTTTTTTATCTCACTTAGTTCTTTTCTGGAGTATTAATTTTTTTTAAATGAATTTTTCAAGGGAAGAGTTAATTGATATGGTATTTGTGTTGGGGAATTGTGACAAAAATTGTTTACTGGCCAGTAGAGTTTACGCGACTCAGTTTCCGGAAAGGCGTCATCCAGATCCCCTAAGCTTTACTAGATTGCTCGAGCGTTTTATCGAAACAGGGAGTGTGGACTATAAAAAGGAAGAAAGAACAAAACCGGCTACAAATGAGGAAAAACAAATAGCAGTTTTGTTACTAAAAATCCAAACATAAGTCAGGCACGCGTGGGAGAAGAGGTTGAAATTAGTGAAAGGTCAGTTCAGCGAATTCTAAAAATGCATCGTTATCATGCATATCATATTCAGCTACACCAGGCTATGAGTGAACATGACTTTTAGTGCAGGGTACAATTTGGCGAGCGGGCTCGAGCTTCATGAAAATCAACTTTTTTTATGTCGGTGTTATTTTCTGATGAGGCGACATTTCACAACAACGGATGCGTAAACAAACACAATTTTCATTATTATGCCGCCGAAAATCCACACATCTTTCGTGAAATGGACTACCAACATCGTTGGTCGATAAATGTTTGGGGAGGAGTGATTGGTGGTAATGTGATCGGTCCTCATTTTTTTGATGGCCACCTTACCGGTCAAATTTATATTGAATTCAGAGTTAGATAATATGTACGGAAATCGCTGGATTGGGAGAGAAGGGCCAGTTCGATGGCCTCCGAGGTCGCCCGACTTAACCAAATTAGATTTTTTTCTGTGGGGGTATATAAAAGATCTAGTTTATAAGGAACGGCCAACTACCAAGGAGAACATGCGGCACAGAATAATTAACGCATTTGCGACAATTACACCAGCAATGCTGGGCGATGTGGATAGGAGCTTACAAGTAAGAATAAACAAATGTTTGCAGCAAAATGGAAGACATTTTGAACATTTGTTAAAATGAATTGCCAATAGTTCCTGTTAAAGTCTGTAAAGTGATAAATAAACACCTACATATTGTTTTTCCATGGCTGTCTATGATATTTTCCCAATACTTTTTTAGTTTAATGAGGATATTGATAGTTTTTGGTAAATATCTCTAAAACCATTGAGAATTTTAATACATTCGTTATAACAAAATATGCTTGTAATTAAATTCTGCATTAAATAATGAAATAAAATACAGGGTGTGCCATTTAAAAATACTAAGAAAAACTGATTTGAAAGTTGCCATTTTTGTAACCAAATTTTGAACACCCTGTATAAAATAAGAAAAACCTGTTTATTGTCAGAGTATTATTAGACCTCTAGCATTACTGTTCACACTATTTAGCTGGAACAAAACAGATCTAAAAAGATTTTTTTTCTAATTTTTCCAAGCGTGCAAAACGATCTTTTCCCCTTTTTTTATTTATTGCTCCTAAAATATCGAAGCAAATAAAAAAATATTTTGGCACATAAGAGAGAACAACAAAAGGAACCTAAATGTGCCAAAAAATACAGGGTGTGTCATTTAAAAATATATATATTTTATGACGTCACACTTTTTTGGACCACCCTGTATATTTAAAAACATTTTTAAAATATGCATCAACCCACATCCTACAACTTTTGTATCAAAATAAGGACGCTATGGATGCCCGACGCACTAATGCAGAACCCTGTATATACATTTCCAGGGCGTACGTGAAGTATAAGCGTTTGTTGGATTAGCGTGTTAGATGAGGGGAAGACACTCTTGCCTGTTTAAAATTTGAAAAAAAAAGTTTGTAGCCCGTAGGAAGAACAGGTATCTTGCTAGTTAAAAATAAAAGGTTGTGTATGTTAATTTCTAATATGTATTCCTTTTTTTTCATGGAAATGTAATGAAACTCGATATATCGCTATAATTGTTACTTTAAAAAAAAATTCATAAAATTGTCACGTAATTACCAGAAAAACGACTTGATCTACAATGATTTATATTCTACTTAAGTTAACTCTGTCAACTGGATCCCATCTGAACTGTAATTTAGTAAAATCCATTTTATACCAAGCCTGCATTACACCTATCGCAAAGTCAATCCTGGGACACATATTACGTATGACGGGAAGAAATATTTTACAGGGTGGTGAAAAAATAGTGCATTATATCATTACTGTTCTTTTCCTGAGCGTGCATAGAGTTCTTTCTTACAAAAAAAAGTTCCAATCAGTAAAATAAAATCTACTTCTTTAATAAAAATGTGGCAATATTGTTTAAGTAAGTAGCAAGTAAGATCTAATGTTGACGTTTGTATTTTTTACAACCATAAACTTGCAATATTTTGCATATAAATAAAATATTTTGATTGCAGGGTAACTAAGGAATTATTTTGGAATAGTAGGACCGTAAACCAAGTATTTATTTCTACTTAAAATATAAAAACATAGCTGCAGGTGCTAAACGTGAAGAGTGAAAACTTTTGAAATGAAAAATTTAAATTGATATTCAAATTTATTATTAGTTGGTGAAGGCCTACAACATAGCGTACAGATAATGCACTAGTTTTTCACCACCCTGTATATATTCTTATCTTTTCCTTAATACTATATGCCTTTTAAATTTGAGCGACACTTTCAATGACACTCTGTATAAAACAGTGTTAAGGCTGACACACGGAAGTGAAACATGGATTTTAAATAAGGTGCGCGGAAATAAGTTGGAAGTGTAGAGGAGTTTTAAGAGAGATTTTTGGTGAAAGAAAAACAGAAGAAGGCTGAAAGAGAAAGGAAAACCAAATTACTACATGGAAAACAGAAATAAGGCAATACGTTAAAGCGCAAAGACTAAGAAGGGGAGGGTACATTGAACAGAACCGCAGAAGTAGTACTGAGACCAAACCTGTATCAGACAAGAACAGGAAAACCAAGAAGATAAAGGAGTATTGGATTGACAGATGAAAGCAAAAGACCAGAAGTGGAAAAAATCAAAAACTTATGGGTCTAAATAAAAATAAAAATAGAACTAAGGTCGATTTATCCAAAGTTAAATTATAACAGGTGTCCCAAAAGTCTTAGAATCAAGTCTTTCCATGAATTTGGAGAGGCACAACTACTGGCAGCTACTGAAAAATTGCATTTGGCCTACGTTTCTGAATTAAGAAATGATATGCCTCTACAAATCCATAGTAAGACTTGATCTTAAAACTTTTGGGACACCCGTTATATTACCTAGTACAATCATTATACCAAATATTTATGCAGTACTTATCAATAACTAAACAAAAAGAATACTTACATTCAACGCTTTTACCGATATTAAATCCTTTCGTATTATTAGTAAGTTACACATTAACTGAATGTAACTGACATTTGCTGCTTTTTTATGCCAGCTTTGATCAACCGTTTTAAGGAGCACGTCTTGAATGGAGTCTCTATTTATATCGTCATAATTTTCCGGTGCCATTATTTTCTAAAAATAAATGAACAAATTAAAAGTTACAAACAACCATTAATTACAAACCTACCCTCAATACTCGTCTACCCAACGAATCTTCTGAAGATTCTGAAATTATTTTCAAAGCATGTATCCTTATATCTTCCTGTTTTTCTACAAGCAGAACAATAACATTATACAAAAGTATTTCGGCTCGAACAAGTCGTTTGGAGCTGGTTTCGTATTCAGCCGGATGACGTAAAATTGGTAATACGAGGTTCAACAGATTTTTCCTAAACTCTTCTCGTTCACACAGCATAGCCTTTTCAAAGAAAGTGACTAAATTCTGGTTGGTTTCGCAAGGTAGCATTTGAATTAACTGGGCAATCGCCTAGAAATTACACATGCACATTATTACGAACTACTTAAATATTTATATACTTACATCGTACTCGTCAAAATCTGAACATAAACAAACAAACTTCAACATGTTGGATACTAAACAAAATGTCTGTGAACGAAACACATTAAAATTTTGTTTGATGAACAGGCGCACGTTCTTCTGATGAGCAACTTTTACAGTTCTGCTTAAATTATTTGTTGCGGAAGATTTTAAACTAGATGTTAGAGAAATTAAAATGGGATATAACTTTCTGTCGTTATTTTTTTGCTTCGATAACTGTTCCGCTAGAACCTTAAGATTGACAAACGCGATGTACCCCAAATTTTCAAATGATGTATCTACAACAATCAACACCAGCTATATTCATTCAAGTTCCAATTTAAACCATGACTTACCAGTTGAAATATTTTCAAAGGAATCGTTACAACAATATGTGTAACCGTGCATTACAGAAATGGTTGACACAATTACCTCCTCTGGTAAAACAACTTTTAAAAGAAACGATTTTAAATCATCCATTAAAAACATGATCGTAGTGTTAGTCATATCTTGGGATCGATTAAATTCCTTCAATACTTCTAAAACTTTTACAAACGTGGGTTTGTAGAAAAATCTTTTGGTAGGATGCACCACATTAATTAGGACAAATAAATTAGCAGCATGTAAACCGTTATCTATGGTAACATTTTCCTGCTCGAGAGCAAATTGTATAAGAGTACTTAAGTACTTCTGGTCCAAATCCTTCCAGGTGACGTCAACGGCCTTCATTTTCACTTCGCGTAATTTTGCAACGCATTTTTTTAGAAACTTTGTGAACTCAATTGGGATATGATTTCGATAACATTCTTCGTCTTCCAACGTAACCTGCAATGCTGGTTCACTTTCACGTATTTTTGACCATAACATTTCTACATATTTTGTAGACTGCAAGTTTGTTTGTTGATAACAAACAAATTCGACGAAATTCATGTTTATAGCTTTTCCTTATTGGAAACTTATTTATTAACACATCTGCCAACTCAGCCAACTGTTTACATTTTCACATGTATAATATAAACATCGTCGCTTTGGTGGGAAGGACTTGCAGCAATGTCGCCAACATTAATAACCTGGTGACAAAATTTACTACTCACAAGGGCAAAAATACGTTCTAAAATTCAAAATTGGTTAGTGTAGTGTATGCGTTCAATTATTGTGAATAATTAATTAAAATGTAAAATGCAAGTTTGGGACAAAAGCGCGCGCAGCATGTAAAATGTTAAACGAGCACTACATGCAAGTCCGTACCCAAAGATGGAAGCAAATTGTCATTGTTGTGAAGTGTACATTATGTTAATACAGCATGTTACAGTACAAGTTCTCTTTTAATGCAGAACATTACAGTTAGTACATAACGGAACCAGATAACCTTTTATAATGTTTTCAATTAAAAATTATTTGTAAAGTATATTAAATAAATATTTTTCCCGCATACAGACGAAATTTACGATAAATTGTACTACCTCAGATGTAGGTTTTTGCCTAGGGTTGCCAACACTGTCATTTTGACCCGAAGACTTCGGGTTTAGCAATCATTCTTCGGGCTTCGGGTTTTCAATAAAATTCTTCGGGTTAACTAAAGGTTCATACATACATGGATTGCAAAAAAAGTTACTCCTATGTAAAAGTTTCAGAGCAGAAGTCTTTGACAGAAAATGCCCAAAGAAACAAAAAACATAATTGTATAAAATAATACTTACCTAGTATTGTTTTCCGAGAAATGTAGTTTCGTAATACTTTACGTAACTTCTAAGGTGGATATTTAAAATTTTATTTTATGAAATGTATAAAGTAGTTTTGTTGTTCTTTAATTCCTGATTTATATAGGCCGAGAATTATGTTATGTGTAAAGGGACACCTGGATCCCTCACCGATAACTTTTATTTTCATGCTTAGATACCTATATAAAGGGCAAGTTTAATTTCTTGTGCTTTATGATTAGCTTTAGTATTTTATTTTATTTAACCAAATGTTCGCAAAACCGGTCCTGTGCTGGACGCGTATTGTGAATTTCGGTTACCGTGATTGCAGCAAGAAACACACGCTTTACGCCGGTTGTGGGGATTCTCAACTTATGTAAATTTAACAAAGAATTCGCCAAAGGCGACTGTCGCACGCAGTCTCTTCTGAGAGCTGCATTAATTTTTTCGACTCGAAAGTATAGTACGCGAATTGGCCCAGCCTGGCAGCCAACGTTTGCTGCAAACAATGTTAAAGTTCAGCGAGCCAGCGTTTGTAAATTCCTAAAACGCATTTTCCGAGTGTACATGTAAGTACATCAATTGTGCTACATTTAAAGGCTTATTTAAAGCATCCATTTTGAGAAGCACTAACAAAACTGTCCTTACAAGGGTTACACGCGCTCGGAGGTTTCCAGAATCATGTGCACCAGGAGCGGGTGATGCAATCGGGGCGTACCGTTTCCAAGGGTATACATTAACAACTTCCAAGTAAAATGTTTTTCTATCAGCGTGCTAAGGTTGCGTTTAACTGTGACCTTTTTCAAAAGCAAAGGATTTTTTTTATCAGTGAATAATAAGTGTGTAGCTTGCACGTTAATTTAAACAGAGCTGGACTTACATAAGTATCAGCTTCAAGCAATTTTGACATTGCGTTTTTGGTAAAGACATTTTAACGTAGGTATGCGTTCTTTTCAAATAAAATTATTTCAACGTTCTTTTTGATGATGTTTTACGTTGTTTGTGTATGTTTGCAACATGCCTGCAAATAGCCTTAAGCTATATCGCACGTAGGTTGGTTCAAAATTTAATTCTATTTTCTTCTATTTCTTTTGTGAGTTCTTTGTATTTTTATGTGTTTTTATTTGTGTTTTGAAATCAATAGGTAAAGTAAACAAATCGGCTGTTCTTGTACATTATTTAAAGTTAGGTTTAAGTCCGACCAACACTACAAGAGGGAACCAGATTCCTGTTCTGGTAGATAGCAATTTTTCATAAGCTACCAACTGAGATATTAAGAGAGTTTCTCATTCACTGCACTAGCTAAAAGATAAAAAGGCCAAATAATTACTATTTAAATATTAAGGCGTACCGGAAGTCGTGTTAAAATTTAATGTATTCATGTAGGGGTAAAAATGTCACATATCATATACTACTTAAAAAATATAATATAATTTTTGGAATCATACCTTTATAATATAAAAAAACTACTGTATCCTGATCTTTTTTATAAATTTTATCCCCCGGCTTTCCTCCCCAAAAATATTTTTTTCGGGTCAGCATCTACTCAATGTTGGTAACCTTATTTTTGCCTCCTGTTGCTAAACAGTCTAAATTGCCTTCAGGTTGACTTTTGTTAATAAACAACTATAAACATTATCAGAAATAAAGGTATAAATCAGTAATTGTTAATAGCGTAGTCGGTTTCGTTTCCGTAGTACTAACCGGCTTACTAATCAAAAACTTAAGTTAGAGACACCTTCGAGAGGATTAACTAAAGTTACCAAATCTAGTTCTTTCAGTTGTGTAATTAATACGTTCATGGGTCCCGAGACTTCCTTTGGATGATAACGGCTAAGGCTTCGCCAAAAGATGACTGCGGGCCCCCTTGATGCGAAACCCCGGAGCTCCCTTCGGTTAACAGCGGCCATTTTGAATTTTACAGCTAAAATAGGTCCGAGGGCTCCTTTTGACCAGGCCACGGGGCTCCGGGGCCTTCTCGCAGCCCCTTATACCCTAGGCGTCCTTCTATACTCCCAACCATAAGTCTTTCAACTTTATAACTACTGGCTATAACCTCTGCTTTTTCTACCGGCAATACTGGTTCGAATCCCGACCAGGGCAAGAATTCTTTAAAAATCAACGTGCAAGACAAAAAAAGCGACGGCAGCAATTAAAATCGGGCGTGGTGGATTTGCAATTCTACTTCCGGTTCCCACGCTCAATGTCCGCCTTACCTAGTCATGGCTTTTCAACTCACATCTGTAACAGAGAAGCTATTACAATATTTAAGTAAAGATCGAGTCCAATCTGGTGCATACGTAATCAGACTTGGAGAAAGGAAAAATGGCCAGATGATTGGTGTACATCTGTGTTTATCCCTAAAAAATGCAAATCGCACAGTCTCACTCATTTCAATGAGAGCAAGATCATGTTAGAAAACATCTTTTATAGCTTCACGAATTGCAACTGAGCAAGCGGGATTTATAAAAGAAAAAAGAATACCTACGTGAACCGATTCACAAACTGAAATAAATCATTGAAAAGTGCAGACAATTCTAAACCCCCATAATACGTCCTGTAGGGTATAAGAAGACTTTTTGTTGTATAAACTGAAGTCCCTTGAGGAATACTTCTTACTCTATCAGAAACTGGGGTTGCAAAGCATCTAGTAATCCATCTTGTTAAAAATCTCTATGAAGCTAGTATCTACCTACTGCCAAAGTATAAAATAAAACACGGAATTTTTGTCTTTAGCAGTTCAAAGAGGAGTTCATAAAAGCTGAATCTTGTTCCCAAATCTGTTTAATATCTATGGAGAATGTGAGGAGCACTGGAAAATTGGAACAGAAGAGTTTCAATTGCTGTCAAGAAGGTCGACAACCTACGACACACTGCATACACGAATTTAATTGAAGCAACTGAAGAAGAAATGAAAAAATTGAGGAAACACAATTTGAAAACCAGAATGAAAATACAATGACGAAGTTGACAAGGATATAGAAAAATAGAGCTATATTTAAAATAACCAAAAAGGAGACTGTAAATGAATAGGCAAAATATTTAACTCATGGTATTTGATCGAGCTAGAACGTTGGAAATAACAGACGCCCTCAAAAACTTCGAATTCATACACGAATTTTTGTAATTCGAACCATACATAAGAAACATTAGAAAATGTGAAACGAAGTATAGCGTTGCACAGAAATACCATGACAACGTTGACACAGAGCTATATCTAAAACTACTAAACAATTAGTTCGAACCTTGGCATCGCGTAAAACATGGACGCTGAGATCAGTGAAGTAAAAGAAAAGTGACGCATTCGAAGTGTGATACAAACTCCTTGAAAAGCTCATTACTTCCGAAAACGTACAGGGATGTAGTAGAAACCGAAGCCGTTCAACAAAAAAGTCCAAGTTTAGCATATTACTGGTTAATCGTTTTACAACGATTTAAAAAATGTCCATGGAAATCATGAAATTCAGATATGAAGAAACAACTAACTACGGAAAGAGTTACACGTCGTACAATCCACTGCTACTCTAAAATGTGCAATTAGTAATCTTCATCGTTTTAGAAAGTTATTCACAATAAGAACAGACTAAAGTGTTTCGGTTATTACATTTTCTAAATTCCAAATTGCAGATGCCCTAAAAAGGAACAACGTAAATTGTTTTTTTTTATTTAAAAAGTCCATCACTAATTCGTGTTACCACTAGTGTTTCCAGTACTATTCTATGGAATGGAAACATGGTCCATGAAGGCACGAGGTCGGAGGAAAATGGACGCATTTGAGCAATGATGCTGGAGAAGGATATTTCTAATAGCTTGGACAGCAAGGCTGACCAAGGCAACAGATTTGCAAGAAAAAGAGAGGCCCGACGACTATCAAAAATGGTATACTGTTTTGTTCCCAGATACTTTGGCCACTTGCATAGAAGAGAACGAGATAACTGGGAGCGTTTTTTTAGTCCAAGGAAGAATAGAATCAAATAAAGATGGTCACCAAGACATCAAATGCCCTTACAGACAAAAAGTACGCCAAATAATAATAAACGACAATGAAAAACTGAGGCTGTGACATTAACTTCTTTATCAAGAAAAAATTAAGAAAAGGAGACAAATTCCGCAGCATATATTGCTTTCGTAAAGTCTTCCAGAAGAGGAAATTGTCATTATTTCTCAGTTTTTGAACCATATTCTTTTATACAACGCATATTATTTAAAAATGAGCAATATCAATATCATATTTAAATAAAACGAGTTTAGAACGTTGCAACTCGTGGACGCATTGACATACGATGTTTTTTGTTCGTTTTATTATTATTAGGCCACTGTTTTTAGTTTTCTCGAACGACCTTAGCATGCAAAAACAATTTTACATATCGACGAGATTGAAGATCTTCAAGAATATTAATTTCAACCCCTTAACCTCATGTACGTTTTCTCATAGTGGCTATGGCAATCAGTGAAGTGTGAAATTGAACAGATATAATTGCACCTCTTTTCGCACTCAACCGTTTCTTTACCTACACTATAATTTCTAAAATCTCTAGATGAACACAATGAAAACCAAGCTCATCTTCTTCTTTAATATTTGACTACTTGCAAACCATCTTAGAATTACTTGCCCCATTAAACACCATCTTGGGTATTTTAGTCATTAGCGTTCACAGGGTAGTTTTCTCATGTCAACCTATGAACTACTCCATTTGTGATTCTGCGTTAACTAAAAAGAATTGTCAACAAGCAAGATGAGTTACCAGCCGCCACCGTACAAGTTTCCGCCGTTGTCTTCCATTCCAGTGATGTCCAGCAGCTGCCTGCAGGCCCCGCCGTCAGAGAGGATTCTTCGCTCTGCGCACGTGGACTTGGAGGAGCAGCCCAACACCCCGCCTGACCGCCGCCGTAAAAGAAACAAGAAGAAGAAGAAGATGACGCCGCAATCGTCTGAGGAGTTATTCCCCCCCCCCCCCCATCGCCGCCTCCTTCTCCAACGCCTCCATCACAAACAGCGCTTCCCGAAACCACCGACGCTGAACCTTCCACCAACACCGCTTCCTGGGTCGACGTCGCCCGACGTCGACGCTCCAACTCGCAATTGTCTCATTCCTCCAGATCCTCCGTCGGCTCCACTTCAACCCTTATTAATTCTGTCACTGTTTCAGGTTTACCCCGAGAAGCGGTGACCCCAAAAGCCTTCGAGCTCCTGTGCAGGAAGATCCCAGGCTTCCTAGTCTCCAACCTGAAGGTCTTTCCCAACGGCGTTGCTACAATCAGCTTCCCGCAAGCGGACCTCCGCGAACGCCTCGCCGCCCTCTCCCACCACGCCGGCAAACCCCTCGCCATCGTCACGAACTACAGATCTCCAGCCCCCCGCAGAGCAGCAATAGAAAAAGCGCCCACCTTCTCCTGCGTGTTTCGCGGCGTGCAGCTGGACGTCGACTCCGAGGATGTGAAGACGGGGCTCACCGCCGCCAACCTCGACTACAGCAACGCCTGGAGGATCATCGCGAAGGCCACCGACAAACCCACCTTCCTGTTCCGCATCACCACCAATTCCCAAGCCACCATTGACCACCTCCTCACCAAGGGACTGCGTATGTTCCATTTTATCTACTACGCAGAGCCCTCCCATCCTCATAAGCCACAGCCCATCCAGTGTCGTAAATGTCAGAAGTTCGACCATCCGTCTGATACTTGTCAACAGCGGAAAGCCGTCTGCGGCATTTGCGGCGCTTCCCATACAACCAGCACCTGCAGAGTCACTACCACTCTTAAATGCAGCAACTGCAACGGCAATCACGTCGCATTCTCTCCGAGATGCCCGCAGCGCCCTGCAGAAGCTGCAACTCCCGCCACCGCAGCTCCGCTTAAAATTGTTGACGCTCCTCCACCAGAAGTCTTCGCCAACTCCGAAGATCCTTCCCTCCACGCTATAATCCGTTTCCTTATGAGCTCCCTATCCAACCTATTTCCTAACCTGCGTGACCGCATCGGTCGAGTATTAAAGCCGCTTATTTACCAGTTTTTGGTTTGCAGTTTGCGGCTTCGTACTCTGGGAACTTCCTGCACGTTTCGCTGGTGTAGTGGATGACACCAGCAGGACTTCGCCGGGCCCCGACGCCAGGCACAGAGGATAACGACCCCAAGACATGGACGACTTCTGCCCTCCCGCAAGGATCGAGAAGACTTTAAAAATAGCTAGTTATCTCTTTGCCATTTTTTACCCTAATAAGGTAAATTTTTTTTAAATTTAAATTCAACTAAAATGTAATTTTCTTTTCTTGATTTTTTTTGTCCCAAACAATTGTAAACCAAGCTGAAGAGGGGCTGCTACCCCTATAGCGGCTTTTCAGTTAGGATAGATTAGGTTAGAATTATTAAGAATTTTGACTTGTATTTATGCTTGCTGAATAAAAACTTTGAAAATTGAATTGAATTGAATTGACATCATCGACATCATTGGAAATCAAGTCGTTTAGGGATTCGCCTGTTGCAAAATTGTCTCACATTTTTAAGTATTAATGCCATAATTAGAAGCATATTCGCTTTGGAGATAAAT
The DNA here is from genome assembly GCA_940337035.1 of Agriotes lineatus. Classification (NCBI taxonomy): domain Eukaryota; kingdom Metazoa; phylum Arthropoda; class Insecta; order Coleoptera; family Elateridae; genus Agriotes; species Agriotes lineatus. The sequence continues at coordinate 101,132,232 of OW679202.1, forward strand.
TTTGAGTAAACCAAAACAATCCATTATATGTCGCTAAAGTTCTCTAGATCATCTTAGCCTCTGTCAGTTTCGCTTTCTATCCATGCCTGTCCACTGCCACCCTTTTCCAGACTCTTATTCCCAAGAAGTCATTTCCATTTTCTGCGACTTTATCTTCCCATATTTTTCTTTGCCTGTCCTGTATACATATTCTTTCCTGCATTTTTTTATTCTTTTTAGAATTCATTCTTACGACATACAATGCCCACTAAGTTTTCGAATTCTCACATACCTAGTCAGTGGATTTTTTTTTGTATTGTCTGTAGATCTCATAATTGTAACTGATTCTCCATATTCTATTTTGATTAACTGAATCTAAAATTCTCCACAGTATTTTTCTTTGTAGGACATCGATGGTGCTTGCTGATCGTTGTGTTAGTGTCCATGTTTCACGCGTATAGGTAGTAAAATTATAGTTGTATAGACGCATATTGGTGCTTTGATGGACGTCTCTGGACTTAAAGGGTGGTATGGCAAGGTTTGCTTTATTTTCAAAGGTCTGTGTATGTCATTGTCATTTTTATTAATTTTAACAGCTTATCTGATATTCCAAATTCAGACAGTTTTATGTGTACTTGTTTTCTTTTTATACAGTCATTAACATCAAATTTCTATGCGTTTTCTATATCCTCTTCACATCTTGGTCTATCGTACATTGATCACGTCTACAGAAAATCCAGTTTGCTATTCCTCAATCATATTTTCCATGAACCTAGATAATCTTTTATGGAGTAGGTATGTGGGCGAATATTTTTTACGATGTAGTACATAAAAGAGAGATTCCTCTATAATTTTTGCATTGTAGTTTGTCGTCCATTTTATAGATAGAGTGTCCGTTTTTCGAGCTTAAGCATTGGGAACTCGGTTATCGTAAGAGACACGAAGTCATTTAAATTGGGGCAAAGTTGCTTATTTTATGCTGATTAATAAGCTGAAAATAAATTTGACCAGTCATTTTTAGTTTTAAAAATATCGCAAAAAACTGCAATTTGCAATTTTGGTTTTTATTTAACCAAAACATTATTCAGACACGTTTTAACAAGGAGTTCAAAAATAATATTACAGTTGCACTAACGCTTACAATAGCGAAAAATCGACAGTCAACTTATTTTCCTATGTACGCCAGATTGGCTTTTCTTTTCTTTAAATTCAGATTTGTTTCTGTTTACAAAAATGTATAACGTTTTATGTTTTAGTAATCAGTTTTAAAAAAATAGTAATAATACAAAATAATAAGATTTTCAAGAGTGTCATCGAAACAAAAACGCTACATTAGTTTTGATAAAATGTTGATAGTTGTGGTCGACAATTACACTCTGGTTTTATTTACTAAAATATAATGCATTTTTCTAGTAATGAACAAAGAGATATGTTAGAGATTGATTATGCTTGCCATCGACTACGACATCCAAGATTTCTGTATACTACCAGAATGACCTTCGATCTAAATTAAATTTATTATTAGAACATTCCCAAGGTTGCAGTTATGATGTTTTGATTTTCACGGAGACTTGGTTGACTGATGGTATATTCGACTCTGAACTGAATTTATCCAATTACAATCTTATATTATAAGAGCTGATGCCGCCGGCCGTCCAGACGTAAGCAGTAGGGGTCGCAATACCGGTTCCTTTTACGAAAACCGGTATTTTCGATATTGAAGTTTTACGAATACCGGAATCCCGGTATTTTCGATATTTTCGATATTTAGATAAGTTTTCGCCGAGATTCGAGATTAAGCCTCTAATTTAGAGGTGACGATTTATTAATAAAATAAAAACCATGACAAAAATCACATTTTAATTTTTAATACGCTTTTAACAATAACACAAATGTCTTCAGACTTTAATCAAATAAACAAAAAGAATATTCTTAACTTAAATAGTTTTATTAATTAAATAATAAAATAATTTGTGTTTTTATTAATGTTTGGCCAAATTTAAGTAATGAGATCGTAGAAATGACAACGTGTCTAATGTATGATCGTTTAATTTTGACCGCAAATGGTTACAAAAGTAACCTGCTGACGAGAACATTACCAATCCTCTATGTTCAATTGTTCACGTCTCATGGTCGCGACTCACAGCTCCAGTTACACAGGCACGATATAAAATAAAAACAAGACTAATCACAACGAATGTTTCTTTACAAATGAATCACAGACACAACAATTTTAGTTTGTCCTCCGTAGATCGATCGATTCAACAGCTGGCGCAATTGAAACACGTGGTGTGAGGGATTCCCATGCGATATATATTTTAAAAAAATACCAAAAATGTCGAAAATCCCGGTTTCCATAAATCCAATCCCGGTATTTTGAAGCATGCATTTTTGTACGGGATCCCGGTATTTTTGAAAGTCGGGATCCCGGTTTGCGACCCCTAGTAAGCAGGCGCGCGCACACGCTGCGTGAACGGCCTGCATACTAGCAAGTGGCGCGCGCGCACGAATGGCGAGACCGCATTTGTATTGTTAACGCTGGCAGGGCCGGACGTAGGCTGGCTGCTGCCTTGAGCAAGCATTTTTATTGTTAACCGTTTCTTTACGCTGGCCGGGCCAGACGTAGGCTGGCCACGAGTTCTAGTCTTATATTATAAGAGCCGATGCCGGCCGCCGGCCGTCCAGACGTAAGCAGGCGCGCGCACACACAGCATGAACGGCCTGCATACTAGCAAGTGGCGCGCGCGCACAAATGGCGAGACCGCATTTGTATTGTTAACGCTGGCAAGGCCGGACGTCGGCTGGCCGCCAGCCTAAGCAAGCATTTTTATTGTTAACCGTTTCTTTACGCTGGCAGGGCCAGACGTAGGCTGGCCACGAGTTCTAGTATATACTGAAAAGACAGATCAAATTTGGCCAGTTCCTTATCAAGTGGTGGCGGTATCCTCATTGCGGTGAAAAATCATATCAACAGGAAATGGGTGCCGTACACACAAGACATCGAACAATTATTCATCTCACTTACTATTGGCAGTGAAATTATTATACTGGTGACAGTGTATTTCCCGCCTAAAACTGCTGCGGAAAATACGCAGTCTTCAGTGAAAGTGTTGAAAATCTAGTCAATAAGATATGTCTATCTCAACGGTGTCTCACGGGCGACTTTAATCTTCCGAATGCTGTTTGGAATCACGACAATATCAGTTCATCTGCGGTGCCTAGCAATACCTGCCCTCCAAGTGAATCTGTTTTCATTGAGATAATTTCCAATATGATTTGCTTTCACAACGTTTTTCAGATTAACGATATTTTAAACAACGCCAATTCTCTACTCGATTTAGCTATGGTCCAGGATCTGAGCAGCACTGTTGCTCTTGCGAATAATGTACTGATTTCACCGGACTCTTACCACCCACCCATTCGGGTCTAGGACATCTCAGCGCCGCCACTTCGGCACCGCCACTTCGGCGCCGAGATGGCTCGGCGCCGAATTCAAATTCGCAAACTACAGTAACTACGTAAGAAAATTATTATAAACAAATAATAAATAAAGTGATCGCCAAAAATCTGGCATCAAATGAAAAAAAAGTATTTAGAATTTCTTGGAAAATCAAACACTGACGACCAAAGGTGGTTGCAAAGTGATTACAAATGGGCCAAACAAAAGTTGTCACGTGACTTCCGTTATCAGTAAAATATTATATTTTTTTAAAATAATTACGAAACATGTATTTAATAGTCAAGGTAGAGACACATTTTACGAAAACAGTTTTCTGGCCTTGAGATTGTTCAGTCAGCTAAAACTAACACACTAAAAATTTTATGGAAATCTTGCTTAATTTCCGAAAAATAGCACTTTTTGGATTTACACAATTTCGAAAAACGCCATTTTCTAACTAAATAAATTGTCTTTTATGTGACAAATATTTCTTTAATGTTTATTTCCCAAATCAAAGAATTTTATATTTAACAAAGTTTTTTTATTATGAAATAAAAAACTTTGTTAAAAATATTTGTTTTTCCATAGCAGTCTTTGTTAAAAGTAAAATTCTTTGATATGGAACCTAGACATATAAGAAAATGTGAAAGATCAAAGTTGGCCGAAGATTTTGAAATTTGGTATAGGAGCCTAGATGTTGATTCTAAACAACTTTTCTTAATGTGCTCAGAGGTACAAGTCTTTCAATAGTGTCCATCACTATCTAGAATTCTCTAGACTCTGAGCACTGTCTAAAAAAATTGCAAAAAGGGACTACCAAAATTTTGTTAGATCAACTGAACATTCCTTACCTGTGAATATGAAGGGGTTCTGCCGTTTTGTTAATAGTAAAAGGAAAACCAGCGGAATCCCCTCTGAACTGTCATATAACGGAAAGCCAAGTTCTTCAGGAGAGGAAGTAGCTAACCTGTTTGCCGAATATTTTTCATCAGTATATAGTGATGAATCGAAAGATGAACCAGACTGTGCTTTCTCCGATCCCATTTCAAACTTTTCATCATGTATGTTGTCGACTTCCAATGTATATTCGAAGCTCCATGCGTTGAACCCTTCTAAAGGACCTGGCCCTGATGGTATACCACCAAGCATATTAAAATACTGTAGCTTTAACTTGGCTCGACCTCTATTTTATACTTTTAATCGCTCACTTGCAACGGGAATCTTTCCTGATGTCTGGAAAGTGAGCTTTTTGATACCTATATTTAAGTCTGGCGACAAGAGACTGGTGAGTAACTATATGCCAATTAGTATTTTGAATTCTATCCCAAAACTGTTTGAATCATTGGTATGTGACTTCTTAACACCTTCTTTACAGAGACTTCTCCAAGGCGTTCGACCGAGTTAATCATAACTTCCTTGTGTACAAACTACTGCGATTGGGACTGAATAGTTCATTATTAGACTGAATGCAGTGCTATCTTTTGGGTAGAAGAGAAATTGTCAAGGTTTATGGATATCAATCCAAGGAGATAAATGTCCCGTTAGACGTCCCGCAGGGTTCTCATCTGGAGCCAAAATTCCTTTTATTTGCTGACATAAATGTCAGTTTTTCGAGCAAAATTACTAATGGAAAAATCTTGAGTTACAAAGAGAAATTTATCCTTAAAAGAACAGCTCGAGTGTTTTTTGGCAAGATAAATTTATGACATAATATATGAAAGAACAACAATAATTATCTTATTAGCTTCACCAAGTAATTATAACTGACAGGGCAGACATGAACCTTACGTACGCCTAATAGATGTAGCCTGCTTATGAGAAATAGGGGTTTTTATCGCAGTAAAAAAGGATGCACCTTTTTTATAGCTATAGGAGTTGATTTATCAAAGTTATTTTGTCGAGGGAATTGCTAAAAAGCACAAAATCTTGAGTAAAACGTTTTTCGAGCAAAATCATGAGCCCGAAATACATTTGGTGGAGTATTTCCCAAATATGGGTCCCGAGTGGTGTAGCTTGAACAAGCGTCCACGTTCGATCAGCAGAGTTAAGCAACGCTGTCTCTGGTCAGAACTTGGATGGGAGTTCCACGGTTGCATCTCTCGGCGCCTCGTGGTACGGCTATCACGGAAAAAAGTTGGTCCCGGCGGTCATACAACATCATGACAGTCGTTAGTGGGGTTGGAAGTCCTCATAACTGCACAGCGACGCCTGTAATTGGCCTAACGGCTGTTGGCTGAGTGCGAATTAAATTAAATTAAAATTAAATTAAATTTTGTATCAGTATACAATGAATATGACATTTATCCTGATTTACAATGACGTTTTTGAAATGCCACATTGCTTAAAACAACATATTTGGTGGTTTCCATGGATACAGTGGTAAAAGAAACTGATAAAATCCCAAGCAAAAATTTTGATTTTTGCCACTATGAAAACACGTGACTGGTTGAATTTTGGAAAACCATGCGTTTGATTGGATAAGAAGAGATGCGGGAAATAGTCACTAAAATTAGTTCAACTATAAATTATTATTCAAATATTAATACATTGGAAATCAGATGGTGACTTTTTAATTTATTATTGAATCATTACAAGATACTATAAAACTAATTATTTTTAAAATTGCTATATTTATACATTACATATCTAATTCAACAGTTTTGTGTTGAACGCGATAATTAAACTATTTAGGTAATTCTTATAAAGCATCTATAAAATAATGCTTCTTAGAGGCGCGAGTCCAGCGACAACGCCGTATCAACGTTAGAAACAAACAGTAATTTTTATTAAAATTAATATTATAACATATATTATTTATTTAAAAAAATACGATTTTGTGACTAAACAATCAAAAGTAACGATTAACGCTTACACCAGCTGAACAAGTCAGGTTGAAAATAATTGCTTTTCATGTTTAACAATCTTCATTATCGTTTCCATAATCATACCTATATAATAATCAAGAACACTACAGGCCGTGTTTACACGATAAAAAGTACCATAGTTGCATTCATACATTTCTATTTTCGGGTTTTTGTAAACAAACTTCCCAGTACCTTTAATAGCGAGATTATCACAGAAAACAATTACTTATTATGCCTATTACTTGTGTTTTTTAAAACTGTTGACACAGCTTCAAAGGCAAGTGCATTTTAGTTAATAAAAGGGAGAGTTACTGAATGCAACCAACAGACGAAGCAACGAAATATTGAAGCCGTACGTTTTAAGCATATTAAATGTGTCTCTGACTCTGATGTTTACACATAACCTATAAATTATTTTGACTACGAAACTTTTGCAAATTGTTGTTCATCGCTTTGATTGCCCTGCATTTGTAAAAGTAAGTCTACAGGTAGACCTACTATTCTACCTTCACAGCCGACTGATTTTCAGGTATGCCGATCAACGATGAATTACACGATGAATAACAACTTGCTTTTTTTATTATAGCAACATTTTGAAGATTACCTAAGAAATACAGAAAACCGTGAGCTATAATTCATCGACTGTTGTAATTTTGGCAATGTAAAGCTCCCAGACCTGAATTTATATTCCATACAACTGGAACAACTCTTGAATGAAACTGATCCTGGCTCAAAAAATGTTTGCAAGTACGTTAGGAATTACAACAGCAGTTTGTAGGCCCAGCAATGGGTGCAAATGTAGTTGCTCCTCGTGGAAACGGTCCATACTGTTTTCAAATACATGGTCAAATATACCACAGAGTTGGCTTTGTACCCTGCATACGGGCTGATTTTCAGGTATGCCGATCAACGATGAATTACACGAGGAATAACAATTTGTTTCCTTTATTATAGCGACATTTTGAAGATTACTTAAGAAATACAGAAAACCGTGAGCTATAATTCAACGACTGTTGTAATTTTGGCAATGTAAAGCTCCCAGACCTGCATTTATATTCCATACAACTGGAACATCTCTTGAATGGAACTGATCCTGGTTCAAAAAATGTTTGCAAGTACGTTAGGAATTACACAAGCAGTTTGCAGGCCCAGCAATGGGTGCAAATGTAGTTGCTCTTCGTGGAAATGGTCCATACTGTTTTCAAATACATGGACAAATATACCACAGAGTTGGCTTTGTACCCTGCATACGGGCTGATTTTCAGGTATGCCGATCAACGATGAATTACACGAGGAATAACAATTTGTTTCCTTTATTATAGCGACATTTTGAAGATTACCTAAGAAATAAAGAAAACCGTGAGCTATAATTCAACGACTGTTGTAATTTTGGCAATGTAAAGCTCCCAGACCTGAATTTATATTCTATACAACTGGAACAACTCTTGAATGGAACTGATCCTGGCTCAAAAAATTTTTGCAAGTACGTTAGAAATTACAACAGCAGTTTGTAGGCCCAGCAATGGGTGCAAATGTAGTTGCTCCTCGTGGAAACGGTCCATACTGTTTTCAAATACATGGTCAAATATACCACAGAGTTGGCGTTGTACCCTGCATACGGGCTGATTTTTAGGTATGCCGATCAACGATGAATTACACGAGGAATAACAATTTGTTTCCTTTATTATAGCGACATTTTGAAGATTACTTAAGAAATACAGAAAACCGTGAGCTATAATTCAACGACTGTTGTAATTTTGGCAATGTAAAGCTCCCAGACCTGAATTTATATTTCATACAACTGGAACAACTCTTGAATGGAACTGATCCTGGCTCAAAAAATTTTTGCAAGTACGTTAGGAATTACAACAGCAGTTTGGAGGCCCAGCAATGGGTGCAAATGTAGTTGCTCCTCGTGGAAACGGTCCATACTGTTTTCAAATACATGGTCAAATATACCACAGAGTTGGCTTTGTACCCTGCATACGGGCTGATTTTCAGGTATGCCGATCAACGATGAATTACACGAGGAATAACAATTTGTTTCCTTTATTATAGCGACATTTTGAAGATTACTTAAGAAATACAGAAAACCGTGAGCTATAATTCAACGACTGTTGTATTTTGGCAATGTTAAGCTCCCAGACCTGCATTTATATTCCATACAACTGGAACATCTCTTGAATGGAACTGATCCTGGTTCAAAAAATGTTTGCAAGTACGTTAGGAATTACACAAGCAGTTTGCAGGCCCAGCAATGGGTGCAAATATAGTTGCTCTTCGTGGAAATGGTCCATACTGTTTTCAAATACATGGTCAAATATACCACAGAGTTGGCTTTGTACCCTGCATACGGGCTGATTTTCAGGTATGCCGATCAACGATGAATTACACGAGGAATAACAATTTGTTTCCTTTATTATAGCGACATTTTGAAGATTACCTAAAAAATAAAGAAAACCGTGAGCTATAATTCAACGACTGTTGTAATTTTGGCAATGTAAAGCTCCCAGACCTGCATTTATATTCTATACAACTGGAACATCTCTTGAATGGAACTGATCCTGGCTCAAAAAATGTTTGCAAGTACGTTAGGAATTACAACAGCAGTTTGCAGGCCCAGCAATGGGTGCAAATATAGTTGCTCCTCGTGGAAATGGTCCATACTGTTTCCAAATACATGGTCAAATATACCACAGAGTTGGCGTTGTACCCTGCATACGGGCTGATTTTCAGGTATGCCGATCAAAGATGAATTACACGAGGAATAACAATTTGTTTCCTTTATTATAGCGACATTTTGAAGATTACCTAAGAAATACAGAAAACCATGAGCTATAATTCAACAACTGCAGCTCAGCAACATCCTGTATGCTAACGCTTGGAAGACATCTACTTTCTTGGAGAGCATGAAAACTTGCAGTAAAATGAGTTGGTGTTGTACCCCGATGTCGGTAATAAACCTGCATACGCGCTGATTTTCAGGTATGCCGATCAAAGATGAATTACACGAAGAATAACAATTTGTTTCCTTTATTATAGCGGCATTTAGAAGATTACCTAAGAAATACATAAAACCGTGAGCTCCCCAAGTTTGGAATCTACTTGGTTCGACCTGCAAAACACTACTTTCCGGTCTCGTAACGTAAATTACTATTAAGATTAATTTAGTTTGGAATGTGTATAGCTCAATACTGCCGTCATAAGCAAGAAGGCGGTATCTACAAAAAAATCTAAATTGAGTTATTGGTATCGTTGGAATCGGTACAAAATTCCAATCATTTTAGATAAGTAACAAATCGATATCTGCACTGTAACTATGATTTTCAGATGAAAAAAGGCGGTATCTATTTTGCCAAAAGTTGCAAAAGTTTTTAAATATAATGTTTTAAATGTTTCAAAAATTATTAAAATATGAAATAAAATAAAGCTGGCAACATATCAGATTGATAATTTGCTAAAAGTATTGACCAAATGTGTTTTCTGCCAAATGATTTAATGTCACTTTAATGTCAAAAGTTAAAGATCATTTGTAATGTTTAGCAATAACAAATATTGTGACATGTTAGTTTGGAATGTGTATAGCTCAATACTGCCGTCATAAGCAAGAAAGCGGTATCTACAAAAAAATCTAAATTGAGTTATTGGTATCGTTGGAATCGGTACAAAATTCCAATCATTTTAGATAAGTAACAAATCGATATCTGCACTGTAACTATGATTTTCAGATGAAAAAAGGCGGTATCTACAGAAATTTTGTTACTTATAAAGCGCAAGAAGGCGCCATGTGCAAAATGCAAAAGTGAAAAGCTGTATCTGCATGTAGAAGCCGCCTTCTTCTTTTGTTTTGTTAGATACCGCCTTTATTGTCTGTTTTCGTGGTCACAAATGTGCAGATACGGCCAACTGGCGTTTTATTAAATTAATAGTATCAAGTCTTCCATTATACAACATTGTCAAGTAGATGCCGCTGTTTCAATCTGTATTTAGTGTTTGGTCGATTGTTGCAATTTAAAGTCAAAAGGCGGTATCTACATTTTTTGCTACAATTTCTTTATTTTTGATATAAATGGTGAATATTGTTTCTTTTTATATGAAACACAACTAAATTCATACTTATAATACAAAAAATTCACGGTTATGTACCGCATGGTGATGAAATATCAATAAATTACGTTTCGCCATTTATCAGGAAACGCGTTTTTTGTAGATACCGCCTTCTTGCCTATGATGGCAGAATGAGTAGTTACTGAGAATAGGACACATATTTATATGAACTTTTTTGCTTGAAATGATCTCAAGAACATGCTCCTTAAGTGCAGGGAGAACTTCGCGAGACTTCTATATATAATAGATTCTGAAATGGCAACTACTGAAAGGTTAAGTAATTCAACAAATTCTGGTTGCATTGCATCAATAATGTGTCAGTTAGTCCATTCCGGTTTGCTATTGAATGATAGTTCTCTACAGGAGATAAGATTGAGATAACAAATTGCAATAAAATTGAGAATTAATTAAATCGCTCAATTTATTTAAAATAATGATAGTTGATAAAACATATTATTTTTAATATTAAGAACCAAAGTAAATACTTCCAATTAAGAAATGTGTTTGAATACTTTGTAAAAATTTGTCAAATATTATTACATCTTTCTGCATTTATTGTATCGTGGAAAAAAATTGGGCCAATAATTCGCCTTTGTGACATAGTTGCCCATACTCCAACTTTGAGGGGGTGCAAGCTGGTTTCAACATAAATGTGTAGTCTAACAGGTAATTACCATAAACCATTGACAATATTGAATCCGTTGTCCAAAATCATGTGGATACAGCGGTTGAACTACCGATACCTTGTACGAGTGCTTTCCATCACGTTCCATACGAAATCCTGTACAAAGAACAATTTTAAGTTTTAGATTTCCTATTTAGGTACCTGCTTATATTCGTACCAGTTTGTGCAGCCAAAATCGCAGGAGATTTATTAGTACTTCTCTCCATTGTAGTTTGAATATCCTCAATCATTTCTTAATAATAATAAAAGCGTCTTGCTCGCTTGTAAACACGCATAATTATTCATTACAAATCTGAAATAATTTATAGGTTATGCGTTATGTGATATCAGTCTTGAAATTCAAATCATAACTTACCGAAACCATTTCAAAGTAGATAAGCTGGCTCTCAAAATAACTGTTGTTCTATTGGTGCGTGGTACGTTTGTTTACAAAACTCCGAAAATAGAAACGTACGAATGCAACCATGGCACTTTTGATCGTGTAAACACGGCCTGTAGTGTTCTGCATTAGTTCTGCATTAAGTGCCCTTATTGGGCAAAGGACATTGGCATAGATGACTTAAATGTTCTAAAACGTGCAGGTGTACAAAAAAAAAGATGAAGAATTTAAATTAGATCATAACCATGGCTACTACTACCAAATACAAATGCAACTCGCTATTACTGGAGTTAATTACTGTGATTTTGTGGTATCTAGTAGAAAAATTTTTTTCGTGAAGGAATATATTTCAATGAGGTATTTTGGGAAAAAGAAAGCGCTATTGCTATGAAGTTTTTTAACAATGTGATTATGCTAGAACTTCTCGGTAAATATTTCACAAATAAAGCGGTTAAGGATGCTGCAGCTAATACCGACTGGAATGTATTCAAAGAGTCATTAAATGCTAATAATGGTACAAATTTTTGTAATAAAAGTAGTACGTATTATACGGAAACAAGGACCACTGCTCTCGTAGCTACGCAAACTAAAGATAACAGTATATATTGTTTGTGTAAGGGTCCTGATAATGGAACGCCTATGATTGCTTGCTGTAATTTGCACTGTTCCGTGGAATGGTTTCATCTGATTTCCGTTGGTTAAACATCTGTACCTAATACTGAATGGCATTGCCCTTTATGTAGTATAAGTGAACGTAATCGTATTTTGTATTATACAGGGTGTTCCAAAAATAATGGACCATATACCCCAGACGCGACAAACCATGTCAAAATAAGCAACTTTGTTAAATACAAAAAATATCTCAGGGACCCCGTTGATAAGATATGGGGGTCCAAAGTGGGCAGGTTGAAAATGACAAGCTGAACTATATTTTATCAATTTCAATATTCAAAATATTGCAAACCCAGTATAATCTCGTAAAAATAAATTTATTTTGCCAAAAGTTGCAAAAGTTTTTAAATATAATGTTTTAAATGTTTCAAAAATTATTAAAATATGAAATAAAATAAAGCTGGCAACATATCAGATTGATAATTTGCTAAAAGTATTGACCAAATGTGTTTTCTGCCAAATGATTTAATGTCACTTTAATGTCAAAAGTTAAAGATCATTTGTAATGTTTAGCAATAACGAATATTGTGACATGTACCTCATTCTTGGTGAATGCAATGGAAACTTAAGAAATGCTGCTCTAGAATATTCGTTGCGTTATTCCAATCGCCGTCAACCCAATAAAAATGTTTTTCAGCGGCTTGAGCAACGTATTCGGGAAACTGGTCGTGTTGAATTAAATTACAACCACAATGGGCGACCACGAACAACCAGGACTGCTCAATTAGAAGATCAAGTTGTTGCAGTCGTGGAAAATCAACCAGATATGAGCACACATGGAATCGCCCAAAAGCTTGGTATAAATTGTAGTTTAGTGCATAGAATTTTAAAAGGGGACCATTATCACACTTTTCATTATTCAAAAGTTCATGCTCTACAAAAAAACACTTTCTGCAAAGAACGAATTTTAGGCAGCGGTTGCTACAACAAATTGAAGCGGATGAAGACTTTACAAAAAAGGTATTATGGACGGAGGAAGCAACTTTTACTTGAGGGGTATTTAACAAGCACAACAATCATTACTGGGCAGTTGAAAACCCCCATGTATTTCACATAAGAGGTTTCCAGCAACGGTTTGCGCTAAATATTTGGGCAGGCATATTAGGTACCTACATCATTGGACCATTCTTTTTACTCAATCACCCACAGCACCAGCAAATAAACCAAAGCTACGCAATAGAATAACTGCGGCTGCTGCTACGGTAACACTAGAGATGATGAAGCGAGTACATAGCAATATTAGAAGAAGAGCACATGCGTGCGTAGCTGCAAATAAGAAAATTTTAAACATTTGCTATAATAATTAATGTTTTTTTATGCGTTTAGTTGTAATTATTGTTTTCTTGAATTTTGTATTCCATAGTTTCAAAAAAGATAAAAATACTTTAATTCCTTTTGTTTTAGTTTAACCTTTAACAGTGTTGCCATTTTTTTTTAAATTTTAACTGCTTATAACTTTTAAACGGGCATTATATTACATTTGCAGTTAAACGTTATTAGCTTATTTAGACACGCTCTAGCTCCTCTTGGATATATGGTGCGGTATTTTTGGAACACCCTGTATTTGTATAGGAATATAAAATAAAAGCAAATAAATGTTTTAATCGATTTATTTATCACTTTAATTGCAGTACTGTAAAATAAATAAATACAAACATCGTGTTTTTAAAAGCACGACCGCTGCGATATGTGAAAAGAGCGGGTCTATTTTTGCATTCCGACTATCGTATGTCATGTCATAATGTTGTCTTCCGTCATCTATCAAAAGAATCTACAGTAATTAAATTCACTGACATGGCAAATAAATATGACTTAACTATTGATAAAAAATAGATTTAATAACATGAAATAATATTTTATGGTCAAAATTTATTTAAAAACAATTTGAAGTCAAACACATTTAGTAAATTTATGCAGAATATGTATAATGGTTTTTTACGGGCTAAAAGCCATTTACAGCTATTTATTTAATAATTTGCTCTAATTTTCGTTAAAGCTGATTTTTGCCTTATCTTTATTTAAACCCAAGTTTTCTATCTTTTGAAATACTTTAGAACTATTACAGTGGCGTACGCCAGCAGGGTCAAATGGGACATTTTTTAAAGTGATAACCCCTACTTTTTGTTCGAGGAAGTGGAAGAGCACATCGTTTGGAGTATTGTAATATGAATTTTTTATTAAGCTGTATCAAGAAATTTTCGAGAAAAATGCAAAAACAAAATAAAAAACATTAACTAATTAGGTGTTCAAACTGTTGCCCATTACATGTTTGACAATGTCCTGATCTCCAAATAAATTCATTCAGTACTACGCCAATTATTTCCTGGCCGATATTGCGTATTTTTTGTTGAATTCGTTCCTTTAAATCTTCTATGATTTCGGGTATATTGACATAAACTTTGGTTTTTAAATGACTCCATAAGAAAAGTCTAAGGGTGTAAGATCTGGGGAGCCCTATCCACCGTTGTGGAAAGATGTTATCCAAGTATGAACGAACAGGAAGGGCATAATGGGGAAGTGCTCCGTCCTGTTGATACCAAAGTCTGTTATCAGGTATGTCTGTTTCATTTGCATTTGGCTATAAAGCTATCAGTTCTTCATTATTACAAAGGTTTTGCATCTCTTCACAGAATTGCACTCGACGATCAAAATCATCTTCCGATGTCAATGTAACTTTATAAGGGTGGACTTTATGTCTATGACTCATATTCATATCCAAGCCAATCTGACGGGAACTTGAACATAGATTTTCACCAACTCCTAGTCAAATGTCTAGTTGCATATTTGCATCGATTGCTTGGCGACCAACTCTGGATAAATCACGTACATGTCTATGTTCTCTGTATTTATTTATAATTTTACTTACAGTAGATCGTGTTATTGGCGGACGATCTTGATAAGTCTCATTAAAGGGAGCGCAGACTTCCACTGTAGTTCTTCTCCATAGCCGTACATCATAAGAATTTCAATGCGATCATTTTCCGAAAGAAACATCGTTGGTAATTTTAAGATTTCGCGAGTTCAGAAAACAGAAAATCAAAAGCATCAATTTTGTTGATTGGTAATTTGACATTTCTGTCAGTAAATAAACCTTTTTGTTTCAACGATGTCTAGACAAAATATTAAATAAGTTATGAAATAATCAATTTTCCCAATTAAAACTTTATTTGCATTTTTCTAGAAATTTTTGTATGCAACTTCATAAAAATTGTATACTACAATGCTCAAAACGATGTGCTCTTCCCAATTCCTTGAACAAAAATAGGGATTATCATTTAACAACAAATTGCCCCCGTGGACCCTGCTGGCATACGCCACTGTACATATTTAGTTTTAAAGTATTTAAAAAGATAGAAAATTTACAATGCTTTTTGACCCCTTCAAGCGTGTTTGCCACAAAACAGGATTTTGCAATATATTTCAGGTGTTTCAGACTTTTTACCACACTGTATAATATTTTTTATAAGAGACTCTGTGAGTTTGTGACAATTTAAAGCAAATTGGTTCCCAACAACTCTATAATGTAACTGTTATAAAACAGAAACGTCTACTCTAATGACAGATTTTGGTAGTCATGACTTCTGAGACGGTTGCGGAAAAAACACTATTTTTTAACCTAAAAATAAATATTCTTAAACAATTGTTTTCTTCATAATTCATATTTCGTTCTAAACGTTTCTGTTCAACTATTAATTATTACGTATAACAAAAGAGCTACAAATCCGCGCTCTAATAATAATCATCCACTGTCACTCGTATTCGCGATTTAACGTATTGTAAATTTCGAATTTGCGACGGCATTGCGAAGTTTAAATTTACCGCAGTTCGTGCAATGTTCACAACCTTGGTTTTTTAACGACAACACAACATCTGTCTTACAACGCCTAAACTATTTATACGCTATTTGTGTGAAAATATGTCAGGTGTCTGCAAGAACAGCACCGATAACCGACATTTGGCATTGTAATATTCGCCCTAAATGACAATAACTTGCATTTATTTATCAATTGCTTATTATCAAAAAGCAAACGTCAGAAATAGTTCAATGAGGTCTTAAATGCAAGATCAAAAATCGTATCTTCTTGTAAACTATTTTACAGTTTCTGTTTTCTATTTTGCACAAGTAAATTTTACTGTTGAATGGCAGAAATGCAAATGAAAAATGTCTACAAAAGCGTCGATATTTTAAATACAATATTACAGCGCAAGCGAATCTTTTACCATTTATAAAATAGCTTACGATAATCAGCCAACATTTGTCTTTGAAATGCAGGCTTGTGTAACTTCCTACGCCCCGTGTAAATTGATAATAAGTGATTCGTATGTATCAATCTGTCCCTATTATTTCAACATAAACCAAACGCCAGCCTTAATTCCTATATGTATTTAATCATAATTACTCGATCATAATTGTTATAAATAAAATTCGTTAATATATGTATTAAAATTGTGCTTGCATGGTATCGATGGGAAGGTAATTTAAAAATCTACCAAAAAATATAAAAGTATACAGAATGTTGCATTTAAAATACACGAGTTGAACATCGCGCTTCAAATCAGTTGAACGATACTGATAAAATCATCAACCGACGATCGTTTTCGAGACAACAAAGCACTGGTTTATTTACTTTTGCGGTAGCGTTGCTTCTTTGCAGAACAAGAGCTGCTGTTGAATTCCGTTTCACTAGTTTTTGATGAACTTTCCATATTAACGCACTTATAACGTAACTTTTCTAACTTCGAGTACTAACACGTAGCAAGATACTAAAAGTGCAAGTACATCTTTTCCCGTACAAAATCTGTAATCGACGTATCAAATAACAGCTCGAAAACTAACACGAAAGAAACAGTTTCATTCAC
This sequence comes from Agriotes lineatus, assembly GCA_940337035.1. Classification (NCBI taxonomy): domain Eukaryota; kingdom Metazoa; phylum Arthropoda; class Insecta; order Coleoptera; family Elateridae; genus Agriotes; species Agriotes lineatus. The sequence continues at coordinate 101,149,217 of OW679202.1, forward strand.
TAAAGGGAATATTTATTAATTAACTAGACATGCGTTTCCGCCAATGTTCCGAAAGAAACTGAATAATCCACACAGGTGATGTGTTGCAAGAAGCCGGTGAATCCGCTGGTAGCTACCATCTGGATTACGTGACGGTACATTAGTTTTACAAAAATTTTTACAGTTTATACAACTTTGTAGCTCGACATTTACACGCTAGTTTTATTTACTAAAATATAATGCATTTTTCTAATGAAGAACAAAGAAATGTGGTAGAGATTTATTATGCTTGCAATCGTAATGTTCAAGTAACCGCGGAAACATACCTGCAACCTTTTCCAGAAAGACAGCAGGTTAAATTTACGCCTTCATAGATGGCCCAGGCACGGAACAGAGCTAACGAACCAGAAGCGACACTCGGGCAGTTTCAAGAGGCAGATTTTCTTTGCGCCGGCGCTAAAATTTTCACGTCAGCCCTGCCTTCTGGATAGTATCTTGGAATTGCAATCCGTTTGCTCAAGTTATGAATCTTGCGAAATTTTCCATATAAATGCAAAAATAATGGATATAGTAAAGAAAGACGGAAATGTGTACTGTCTACACTACTTTCACCACTCATCTAATGCAAATTGTGTTGATGATGCTGACTCGGTGATGATTACAATAAATGATATTTGTGTAACAAATAAGAGAAGCGAAATACTATTGTCTAATGACAATAGTTCCAATGCCTTAAAGGCATTACAGGTAAATACCGTAGATTATCGAAATAATTTGGTTCCGGTGAATGCATTGAATTATGTCTGTGGATATTTATTCAAGAAATGATTGGAAATTCACACATGCCAAATATGTGAGGATTTCTCTAAGGAAACATATTCTGCAAGCAGATAATTTCTTTTGCGGTTTTAAAGCATATGCAAATAAAAATTATGACATTTTTGGAAATCTAAAAATGCCCAAGAAGAATTTAGAAATTTCATCAATACTGAAGAGGACAAATTTATGGAGCATATTGACAAATTGATACTAGGTCGTAATGTTAGCAAAAATATGTATTCCATTTTGGAGCAACATTTTTTTGAACATACTTGTCAAAGCACATTAGCCTGCAAAACATTTTTATAACACTAGTGTAATACAAGTTAACTTTTTGCACTAAAATTAGTGTAGAAAGTACGCACTCTTTACATGATCGTATATAAATACGTATATCTTTAATATCAGTTATAATTTGTGTGTTATATTTATTTATATAACTATTTGATTGTAAATCTTGGCTAATTAATTTTAATAAAGAATTAAAAATTTCTCGATTTTTTTTCTGTATTTATACGTATATAGTATATGCATATATTTAATAATAAATTTACTCGAACAGTTTTAATGCAAAATTCTGCTGGAGTTAAGTATCAAATGTAAATGCATATACACGTTATTTTTTTACCTAAATTACAGGAATAATAATTAATGGATCTTGTTCACTAATCGACATCCTATTAAGAAAAAACAGTCATATAATTTAGATAGGTACATTGGTAAAAATAAAAATTTTTGGCCAATAAACAAATACCTATTGCCTATTTGTTAAGAATGTGTTCTTGGAAACACCTGATCTTGCCTAAGTTTAAACGTACAATAATAAGAATCAATAAGTAAAATTATATTTCGTAATAAATTGCTAAAGTTTAGTATTAAGCCGCGTACACATATATAAATATTTACGTTGTGTGTTGTATTTCAAAATGTAGCGCACTTATTTGCGGCGCAAATTTAATGAAAGAGCATCATTTTTCGACGCACAAATGTGTGTTGTGCGTTGTGTGTCGGCGCTCCGCCTGTTCGTCGATTTGCAGCGCGGCGCATTGTGCTTCTCTTATTATTTGTAAGTTTTATATTTGCAACATTTGTGGAAATAAAGAGTAATAACAGAAGATGAAATGTCATTCAGTAACGTCTTTCTTTTTATTATTGAGTTTATTTTTATTTTTTCGAATTAAATGGTGCATTATAGTAAATGCCCTAGATTTATTTTTTACTAATAGCGAGTAATAGGACATGGCCAATCAATAATTTCCTTCTACAAGTTAGAAAGTTCATTCTTAAAAATAAATTAAAATTAAAACAACGCGACACATATATGCACTACCAACATACATCTACATCAGCACAACGTTGCGCCGCAAATCTCTTTGAAGTTCAAGTAAAAACCGACTGGGCGATGGATAGCGTGCGTCGTTCGTCACGAAAATATTTGTGCGCGTTTGTGTTCGGCGAACCGTCCACATCTACATTCATTTCAACGCACACGCACAAATTTGCGTCAAATACAACGCACAACGTAAATATTTATTAATGTGGACGCGGCTTTATGTATGCCAGGAAGTAGAGTTATGATTTTAAAATTCAAAGTAGGCGCCAATCTAACGCCAAAGTAATGGCCAACAGTGGCGAAATCGGCAGCCTCGACTTCAAAGGTGCCGCGGCGTGGTGTCGTTTCTGGTTCGTTAGCTATGTTTCGTGGCCCAGGTTAAGAAACGATAGCCTGAAAGAGAAAGAGTAGGGTAGATGCGTAAACTATTTTTTAATTTGTTTTTTAACACCGAAGTAGGGCCTTGGATTCTTACGATCTTAAACCCCCTTTCGGTGTCAAGTTCTAAACTCACTAGAGGAGATTATACCGGGTGCTGACTTGCGCGACGCACCATAGGAATTTGCATAGTAAATTCTTTATGTTCAATTATTTGCTCCCCTAGTTATTTTAGAGCTAAATTGTAAATACATTTTTTGTAGAGAAAAAAATACTGCATCTATTCATACTATTGCTAACAATTTTACATTTTCCAGAACCGAAGAAATGCAAAAAATAAAACTTGCATTTTTACAAAAATCAGTGATGCCATGGAATTATTGAAACAAGCCAGTGCCAACGCAAGTGCGTGCGGGGCGATCATCCAGTCACTGCCGTCAAAAGATTGCATTTATTGTCGTTTTTCTTGTTTTGATGTAAGTTCTGAACCTCATTATTACACCTACAATTATTTAATATGGTGCCTGTAGTCTTAAACTTAAAATAAATCAGTCTTTTAATGGTTGTACTGTTTGGAATTTGCCGATACGGATATTTTACAATAAACAAGGAGCTTAGTTAACGAACGTCCACCATACTCGTAAAACCATTTTTGTTATGGACAAGGTCTAGGTACCTCAGAGACATTAAGCTGAACATAATTAATAATGAAACATCAATGACAAACAAACAAACAACACATATTGTCGCTCCGCACGCACTTGCGTTGGCATTGGCTTGTTTCAATAATTCCATGGCATCACTGATTTTTGTGAAAATGCTAGTTTGTTTTTTTGCATTCCTTCAGTTCCGGAAAACGAAAAATTGTTAGCAACAGTATGAATGGATGCAGTATTTTTTTCTCTACAAAAAATGTATTTACACTTTAGCTCTAAAATAATTAGGGGAGCAAATAATTGAACATAAAGAATTTACTATGCAAATTCCTATGGTGCGTCGCGCAAGTCAGCACCCGGTATATACATTTCGAGGTCTAAATGCTCTGGTGAGCGGTAACTGCATCTGTCAGCTAATGAAGTGTTCGTACAATTTGATTGAAGGCAAAACAGTCTTAGGCGAAAACCATAGCAAAAACATAATAATAATGCTACCATTTATGTAAATAGATATCATACTAATTCCTATGCGTATTTAATCAGAATTGTTATAAATAAAATTCATTAATATAACTAATTAACTACCTAATAATAGTGCAAACCGATTTCATTGTCGCTGAAGATGGGAGCCACGAACCACAAGATGAGATCACTGTAGTTAGAACATTACCTGAGTGCTTAAAAATTTATAGATCTAATTTGGGGGCGTCTTCATTAACCGATGAAGAAGTTGTTATGCTTGTAAAACAAAGATACATTCCCGCATATCAAATTGAAAATGCCGCAGACAATCCAAATCGTGGAGTAAGAATACGACGTCGGTTAGTTGGATCCATGGAAAATTTCTCAACAGTTCTTCATAATTTACCCTATAAAAAATATGATTATGGAAAGGTAAGGATTACATTTAATGAATTATTTAAGGTAATGCTGTGAAAATATAATAGGTTATATGCCAGTTCCGGTAGGTATTGTGGGGCCATTGTTCTTAGATAGGCGAATTTATCACATTCCTATGGCAACAACAGAATGGTGTCTTGTCGCTAGTACAAACAGAGGTAGTCGCATTGTTAAAGTGTGGCTTCACAAGCAGAGTTGTAGAGGACGGTATGACGAGAGGTCCAGTCGTCCGATTCACTTCAGTTACCGAATCTGGGTTAGTATAGTAACTTATCTTTGGTCCTTATTTAACTTAGTGTCGTACTGTACGCGGCTAACATCTGCATCAGGTACACGTATGTTTAAAATACGTCGAAATAAGGTTGACATAGTTGAAAAGACGTTATTCGTTGAAAATTAAACGTCAAATTTTAGTCAAACAGTTAACGTCATTTTCTCAACCTAAATGAGACGTTGATATTTAGTCTTTCTTTATTACTGTTTCTGTAATTATTCCGTTTATTAAACGTGTGGGCTATGACAATTGTTGAGCGTGTTTATATGAGGCCGACATGTCGTCGAGTTTAAGAGCTTTCAGACCAGCAGTTAATGTAAAACGTAGATATTACGTTTATAAAAACACGAAAATTTTACATTTTCCATATTACGTGAAAATAATGTTAATATAAAACGCCTTTTAGATTAGTAGTCGACTCCTAACGTCGATATACCGTTGCTGCAACAACGTGATAAAAACGTTTTTGCATTAGGTTTTTTTGTCGTTGATTTTAAGTGATTTTTAGACCAGCAGTTAACGCGAAACGTAAACATGACGTTTATGAAAACACGAAAACTTAACATTTTAAATAACGTTAATATAAAACGCCTTTTAGATTAGTAGTCGACTTTTAACGTCGATATAACGTTGTTGCCACAACGTGATGATAACATTTTTGCACTTTTTGTCTTTGCTTTTAAGTGCTTTTTAGAGCAGCAGTTAATGTAGAACGTAGACATGACGTTTATGGAAACACGAACACTTACCATTTTCCTGATTGCGTTAAAATAATGTTAATATAAAACACCTTTTAGATTAGTAGTCGGCTCCTAACATCGACATAACTTTGTTACAACAACGTGATAGCGTTATTACATTACGTTTTCTGTCGTTGATTTTAAGTGATTTTTAGATCAGCAGTTAACGTGGAACGTAGACATGACGTTTATGAAAACACGAAAACTTAACATTTTCCTTATTACGCTAAAATAACGTTAATATAAAACGCCTTTTAATTGACTCATAACGTAGATATGACTTTAATGCAACATAGGAAAGATTAAGTTTTTATGTAGTTGATTTTAAGTGCATTTCACCTAAGTTGTATCCTGCTTCAGTAAGGTTGGCAGGGAACACGTGTGCTAATCGCGCCTATCACGCGTAATGGCATTGTTTACATGACAGTGCCGACCAATTGAAACGCGTTATGCTGCCACACCATAGTGGAATGTTACAGTATGCTGACAAACCGTTCTTAAATTCCGGTGGAAGAGTACCCGAGTTGAGGATAACTACTACTGTTTAGTGATGGGCGCTATCAAATGAAAACTAGTGAACAGTTCGACAGTATCGATTCATTGGAATAATTCGATAGTACTGAAACTATTCATTTATTACAAAATCATTCACTATAATCGAATAAAATGAAAAAATTCACTATCAAACCATCAAACACTAGCAAAATGTTCGAAGACAAATTAAAATGAACAGTTTCACGCCACTGTCAGCTGAACCAATATTTGCCACCGTCTAGCCTGATCTAAGGACCACATTTGCGTGCGCTATGGAATAATCTGTATTCTGCATTCAACCTTATTGCCTTGCACAAAAATTAAAGCAAGGAACTTAAATTTTGTTGATTTGAATGCTTAGTGAATACAGTTATGACCTCATAACTCATGACAGTGCGATATGTGTCAAGGAAAAGGTTTATGATTGCAGGAAATGGTATCCATCACTCCTACATAATCCAATTTCATAACGAATTTCATATACATGTAGATAGATAATCAAAATAAATGACATATTTTTACCTCTTTGCTGCCCGCCGCGGTCAACATAATATTGTATTTTACATTTTAATGCTGTTTATCATAAATATCAGTAGATCCTCAGGCATACGGTTGGTGAACTAATAACTAATGAATGATTTTTTATGAATAATTCATTCGATAGTTGATACTGTTCAATAACTGATGAAGTGAACATTCGATAAGCACAATTCATTCGATATCGATAATGCCCAAACCTACTACTGCTAAATTAATATTATACCTTATACCTGGAATATTATCTTAACATAGTTAAGATGCCAGGTTTTAAAAATTAGTATCATGAGATACTGATACTGCTCAAGTACAGAGGCAATTGTAGTTACCTGTTTTATATAGGTAGGTGATAACATCGAATAGGTGAGGTAATACTTGCGCCCTCTGCTATAGAAATAACCAAACTGCGAATAAAGTTCCGTACCTGTAAAGAAACACGATTTGTTGGAGGAAGACGATATTTCGCATGCAGATTATATGTCTATCTTGCTCGAAACCGAATCTATTTTCGCTCAAATATACTGGGTGATCACCTTAAAAAATAAAATGCAGTCTAGTTAAATGCAGGCTTTCATGGCCGTTGTCCATAATGGTAGGTTCTTCCGGGTTGAAAACTTGAATCTCTTATTTAGATCTAGTTTAGTTTTAGGTATGCATTTTTTGTAGGATGGTATCTCGTTTATTGAAAGTGGCACATCAGAATATACAATCACTCATTCCGAAACTGTTTGATATCAAATATCATCTACTGGATTCAGGTTTTGATGAAATTTTAACTTTATCGGAGAGTTGGTTAACGCAAGAGGTGAGCAGTAATTATTTAAAAATTGATGGTTACCAACTTGTTCGCACGGACCGCGGTGCGCGTGGTGGTGGTGTTTGCATATATTTACTTTCATGTTTTAAATTTAAAATTATCGAATCTTCTGATTCTATTGAACAACTTTGGATTACTTTAAAGTTGTTCAATACTACTCTAATTATCGGTGTTTATAAACCGCCTTATGTTAATTATACATTTTATGGTGTCCATTTAGAGCAATCTCTTGCATTGTGTATGTCTGTCTCTGACAATTTACTCTGTCTTGGGGATGTAAATATCGATTTATTGACTACTACCAAAGATCATATAATGTTATATGTTCTTTGCTACTACCGATTATGGCTGCACTTATTTTAAGCACATGATTGATTCTGTAAATGCCCAGCAAATTATTTCTGAACCCACCCGTTTGAACAAAAATTCAGCTACACTTTTGGATGTAATTTTAGCCTCCAATGTTGAATGCGTTGCTGATTCAGGGGTTCGTGGATTACATTTATCTGATCACGAATTGGTTTTCTGCCATTTGTCTATACATAAACCTGTTTCTCAGCCCATCTTTAGAGCATATCATTGTTTTAAGAATGTTGACCAAGAACGCTATAATAGAGAGCATTCATACCGTTTCAGAGATTGTTTCATATGGAGAAGGTGGTTGATAAAATCAACTAATTAAATTTAGCCTCCTTATTGCAATAAATAAACATGCTCCTATAAAAACTACTAAACTTACTGAGAAATATGTACCTTGGATTACGGGTAATATTAAATTACTTATGTCCTTCCGTAATAAAGCTCATGCGAAATTTAAAAGAACCAAAAGACCATCACATTGGGATTATTATAAATTATTACGTAATTTCACAACTCCAGCAATTATTAATGAGAAAAAGGCTTATTTTCAATTTAAATTCAGTAATAGTAGTTCGAAAGTATAATGGAGTGAGTTGAGGTCGCTAAACTTAATAAAATTTAAAAAATCCTAGTAATCTTTTAGATCCAGATAAAATAAATAACTTTTTCCTAGACGAAATTCCTAGCGTAAATGACAATAGTAACTAACTTATTACTTATTAGTTACAGTGGTCGGAGATTAAGTCAAAACATACCTGATTTTAACTTCAATGCATCTACTGTTGCAAGAATTATTAAGCGCTTTAAGAGTTACTCTTTAAGATCCGACGATATTTCCTTACAAATAATAAAATACAGTTGTCCACTTATCTTGCTTTACATTACACATATAATTAATCACTGCTTTTTTACAAACACGTTTCCTTCTTGTTGGAAGAATGCTATTGTCATACCCATTCCAAAGGTTGCAAATGCCATTGACTGCAAAGACCTGCGTCCTATTAGTATTCTTCCAACTATGTCGAAGATCATGGAAAATATCATTGATATTCAGCTTAGAGAACATTTATTAAACTTCAACATCATTCCTTCATCTCAATCTGGTTTTCGTCCAGGTCATAGTTGCACCACTGCTCTATTGAATGTTATCGATGATATTATTGCAGCTAGAGACAGGGATCATGTATCTGTTTTGATCTTACTTGATTTTAGTAAAGGTTTCGATACTATTGATCATTCTGTACTGTTATCTATTCTTCAATACATTGGGCTTTCGAATAACTCTTCCATGTTGCTTTATAACTACTTAATCAATAGGGTGCAAATGGTAAAGTTACCTAACGGGTATTCTGATTCTAGAGATACGACCCGAGGAATTCCGCAAGGTTCGATTCTGGGGCCACTTTTATTTATTATTTATACATCCGCCTTCTCTGAATATGTTAAAACCTGCAGTGTGCATATGTACGCTGACGATACTCAAATTTATCACTCTTTTAACATAAGAGACAGTAATCGTGCATTATTTGATATTAATCAAGATTTAATAAATATTATCGACATTTCTGAAAAGCATTCTCTGAAACTTAATCCTAAGAACTCTGTTATTTTGTTATTTGGTAATAAAAAATATTTAGAGTCACTAAAAGATAATGTTAACTTAGCTGTGGGCAGAATTACTACCCCAATAGTTAATGAAATTCGCAATCTGGGTCTAATGATTGACAACAATTTTCGATTTACTTCTCAAATTACTAATTATACCAAGAAAGCGTATATGAATCTTAAACCAATTTATCCTCACCGACAATATTTGTCCAACAAAATTAAAACTACCCTTTGTCCAAGTATTGTCCTTTCTCATTTTACCTATTTTGTTGAGATTTATGGTTTCTGTACAACTCAAGATTTAGTTAATCGCATTCAAAAAGTTCAAAATTCTTGCATGCGACTTATTTTTGGTGTTCAGAAATACGATCATATATCGCATATGTAAGCTCATTAAACTCGGTTGGCTTTCTATGGCGAATAGAAGAAAGTTATTAACAGCAACGCTGTTTCAAAAAATAATCACTAATAAAATTCCGATTTATTTATATAAAAGATATTCACAATATTAATATAAGATTCAAGCACACTATCACGCCACCCTATCATAAAACAGCCTTTTATGAACGCAGTTTTCGATATCAAACATCAAAAATTTATAATGCCCTTCTTGTTAGTATCAAAACCTTTTCGGTAAATGCGTTTAAAAAACATCTCTACCATTTTCTTCTGAACCAACAAAACTTAACAACATAAATAATGAGTGTTGATTCACTAGACGGGCATCTATCCTTAAGATTGTCTCTTCATTTATTTTTTTTTTTGTTCTGTTTAATGCTGCGAGTGTCGCCGTGCTAATTGCAGAATATTAGGGTTAGTTTAGTTTTAGTTAAGTTAGTTAAAAAAACGAAATCTGTTTTTCAAGGTGCGGGTGGAAATAAAGCGCTTGAACTAGCACCTTGTGGTTTCCCTATATCATATATTTATGTGTTTATTTTTCTTTCTGTATATCCTGTTACAGCTGTGGGAAATAAAGCCATTTATGATTATTATTACTATTATTATTATATATGTTAGCTTATAGCCAAATTCGCCCTTAGGTGCTGTCGATTCCTTGACCTTTGGAAAGAATATTGTATTACAATGTTAAAATGCGGCGTGTGGACATTCATTCGTCTCCTGGGCTGGCCTGAGGGTATCAGCGCAGATCGTTGCGTTATTAAAATATAGTGTAATTCATTTAGTTATTAGAGCTGGTGCGATACTTTGTTCTTAATTGACGTTATCTTTATTATTGTTCCGTTAACATCAGAAGTGGGATTGACTCGCGTTTCACATGAAAGTGAATTGTAATCGTGATTGAATCAAGGGATGCTTTAACCGATGGTTTTCTTTGTTTACGGGAAGTGCCGGGCTCGGGCCGAATTTTAACCTCGAAGATGCTGACGCTAGTTGGTGCTGTGTTGAATTTCAACAGCTGGCCGAGAAATTTCGCTGGTCTTCCCGCGAACAGGTGGCTGTAGCCGGGAAAAGTTTTGAAAGGCCACGCTCGAGGATGGTTTGATGGTCGGAGCCTCGAAGGAAGAGATTGGGACGCGTTTAAGTTAAGTACTTAAGTTAAGAAATACTCGGATTGCTAATATTGCGAGGTTGAAAAAGGAATTTGGTTAATCTGATCGGAATGCTCTGGTAAGAGTGGCATGTTTTATAAGTCCTGTTAAATGTTGGTATGAGAAACGGAATCCTTCTGATCGTAACTGGGAAAATTTTAAAATTGATCTACAAATTGCGTTTCCTCGAAAACGGAATGCTGGTCTTAAGTTATCTGAGGTTAGTAATTTTAGTAGTGATTTGTGTCCTTATATGAGGACTATATTACGGACGAACATAAAAAATTTAAATAATTAAAAGCCAATTGATCCGAGTTGGTTTTAGTGGAAATGATTCTTTTTGATATTTGTGATCGTTATTAGAGTCATTCTTTATAGACATATTGGAAAGAATTCATTGCGTGTTTTTATACCTAAGGGAAGTCGACTTAATATTTTAAAATTATGACACGATGATAACTGCAGTAGTATGTCAGAGAGGGTACGGGGCCAGGAAGTGACGTCATTTTGGCGGGAAATTTAAATTCGCGCGCAGACACTTGCGCAGGTCATTTGCGCAGGCATCGGGGGGCAAAGCCCTGGGGCGAAGTCCTGGTTCGGAACTTGACTAAACGGGGGCCCCTTTGGTGCGCGCGTGGAGGCCCCCATGCGCAGGTGGCGGTGTTCGAAAACCGGAAGTCGGGTCTGCACCAGGAGCCGGAGTCTGCTACCGGGGGATGCTACCGGGGGCTGAAGGCTCAAATAGGTGATTAAATACTAAAAGGGGCTGTATCTCGTAAACGGGTGGGAGAAATTAAAAATTACCGAAAAAATGACACCCCCGCAGTATCTGTTAGATGTGCCCTTTTTGAATTTTCAAAAATATCACTAAAAAGAGTTGTATCTCGTAAATGAGTGGGAAAAAATAAAAAACGGTTGAAAAATGGCACCCCCCACATTACCTGTTAACCCCCATCTGGAAATGAAGTCATCTATAACATACTATAAATTTGAAGTGCCCTTGTGGCAATTTCGAAAACATTATTGTATTGTAAGCATGAGACAGAAATGAGCACGAAGCGATAGCGCTTACCGCAAGAGTTGATAAAGACTTAGCGAGCGAGCATAACCACAAGAACTGATAGCAGATAAGCGGCAAGCAGTACAGGATATGCCATTTATCGGTTAAATAGTTCAAGTGTTTATAGTAATCTAAATAAATAAAAAGAATTTGTACTATTACAATATTTTTATTTACCTCTGTACGCACATGCTCTAAATACGTACAAAAACAACATAATGAGCGATGCAAATTATACAGGCAGGGGGCAGATGCTGTTTATAACAATTTGTAATGTGTGGTGTGTTCCTATGACATAAAAACGAAATGCACTATTTTATGCAAATTGATAACACGGCCAATCGCAAACGATCAAAAGATAAGAGCTATGAAAGTAATCTGATAGTTGTATTTACATAAATGTCTAAAGTTTGAGTAATAAACAATGCAATTAAGACAGTTTATTACCTGTTCATTAGCGAATTAATAAGCAGTTTTTGTTCACACAAATCAAATCAAAAACATATAACACCAATTTTATTGATATATATATACAGCATAAACACAAAAAATGTGAGGTGCAAACAGAAACAAAATTACATGCATCCAGAGGTTAATTAAAAGTCACACCGCCGGTAATACAATTATTTAAGCATATTAATAACAACACAGATTCAACTCATTTTAATGTCACTATTATTAGTTTGAGTACTAAACAATGCATTTAAGACAGTTTATTACCTGTTCATTAGCGAATTAATACGCAGTTTTTGTCCACACAAATCAAATCAAAAACATGTATTGTATTATGTATTATTATCTGTAACCTCATTTACCTTGCGGTGTCGAGGCTGGCACATATAACACCAATTTTATTTATATATATATATACAGCATAAACACAAAAAAATGTGAGGTGCAAACAGAAACAAAATTACATGCATCCAGAGGTTAATTAAAAGTCACACCGCCGGTAATACAATTATTTAAGCATATTAATAACAACACAGATTCAACTCATTTTAATGTCACTATTATTAGTTTGAGTACTAAACAATGCATTTAAGACAGTTTATTACCTGTTCATTAGCGAATTAATACGCAGTTTTTGTCCACACAAATCAAATCAAAAACATGTATTGTATTATGTATTATTACCTGTAACCTCATTTACCTTGCGGTGTCGAGGCTGGCACATATAACACCAATTTTATTTATATATATATATACAGCATAAACACAAAAAAATGTGAGGTGCAAACAGAAACAAAATTACATGCATCCAGAGGTTAATTAAAAGTCACACCGCCGGTAATACAATTATTTAAGCATATTAATAACAACACAGATTCAACTCATTTTGATGTCACTATTATTAGTTTGAGTACTAAACAATGCATTTAAGATAGTTTATTACCTGTTCATTAGCGAATTAATAAGCAGTATTTCACCCACACAAATCAAATCAAAAACATATAACACCAATTATTTAGCACAAATCCCACAAAATAATCTCCACAGGCAGCTGCGAGGCGTTTTACAACCAATTCAGATATTAGAAATCCGAGGTGTCTAGGATGTACCTGTAAGCAAGAACAACAATATAAGATAAAATAACATACAAATATTTTAGGATGTTGCAACAAGAATACTACGAGGGGCACAAAGAACTGCTGAAAAATATTGTATGAGACTGAAATTACTTAACAGCATCTCAAAAGAACCAAAAACGGAGCAGCCACACCCAATTTTGAAAACTGCGCAACTTACGCAATATTAAACATCCGCTGTTTTTAGTTGTTATCAAGGCTAATCGCACAGGAAGATGCATGCGCGTGCAACCTACTACATAAATACAGAGTGTTTTTAAAATACATTACCTACAATTATTTTTCCCCCGTTGCACCCAGGGCAGATTAACTCATGCGAAAAATAATAACTGTGTTTTTTACAATATAACATATGTTCTGTGAGAAAATCAGCGGGAACAGGAATGTTTTTGCAGTAGTAATACACATTAGTATAAAATATAACCTACTGTATGAATGCACCAGCAAACGAATTTCAAATAATATGTTATCAGCAAAAAACCGCGAACCTAATTTGTGGTTTTTAGCAAAGCACATATTTCGTGTAATTTACAAAATGCAATCGACTATTCCGGACGATAATAAGAAAAAATATCCATTCGCAAATTTTTGTATTATTAATTTAGATTATAATTTTAGTGTGTGACCGGGTCTATTTATACATCAGAAGACGAAACCCCCAATTGTTTGAAAACGTAAGTAAATGATGCAAAGGATGAACAATTTTTAACAATTTATCTGTATAGCGCTGGGTTGCGATTGTGTGTGTACCTGCCCAGGTTGGGATGTCAATCTCAAGTATTGTACCAATAAATCTATCCACACCCCCGGAGGGTTAACCGCCCCCCCCCCCCCTCCGATTTGAGGGTGTGGATAAACATTAGTGAGCGGATGGTTTACATACAAAGAGGTAAGCAATTTTAAAAATACATATCCACTATATTAAATGTTGTTTTTATTGTTTTAGACTAATCCAGGTCCAGGTTACCGCATAAATGTTTAATGTTATGGCGGTATTTTGTATTTGTATTTAGAAGAAGCATTAAATATTAAATCCATGCTATTGTGTTTTATTACTTACATTAAGCAGAGAGAGAGAGAGAGATCCACTCCTGAGGGGGCCAGCAAAGTTAGCCAAGTTAGAGAATCAGAATGTACCTAGCCTTTTTATTTAAAACGATAGTAGAAATACTAAATCGACCATGTTTGAAAATTTTAAAGAAGGTGTATTCTATAAATAATTTGAATATTATTTACACAAGTAATAACTGCATAATTTTTAAAATTCCATGTTATTGTGTTTTATTACCTAGCAGAGAGAGAGAGAGAGACAGAGAGATTCACTCCTCAAGACCTGTAATAAGAACAATAGTTAACCAAGTTAAAGAATCGGAATAAAAAATATTTACCCAGGTTTGATATAAAATATCCATCATCAAGATTTACATTATAAATAATAGCACCAAATGTACCTCTTGCAAACAATCCAAGTACATTTTCATGATACAAAAAGCTTTCGAAAACGTACTCACATAAAAAATTGTTAATATAACCAATGCAATTTTGATTTTTATAAATAGATATCTGCAGGACATCCCCAGATTCAACGAAATGAGGTAGGTTAATAGGAACCGAAAAAATGTGATTATCAACAGTAAATCGCATGAAAACCTGATCGCCATATTGAATTATGGGGTGCTCGGGAAACGAAAATTCTTGACCATCGTTTATATTGATGCGAAACACAATTTCACACTCCATGATAGCAAACACACAACTGACGAACGTATTTTGTATCAACGAGCGATAAAACCACATCCTTCTATTGTAGTATGTACAGCATAATAATAAATAAATTTAATGATATACTGGGTGTTCTATTTAAAATAGAAGTTAAAGAAAAAATGGGTAAAAAAACAAAAGAAACCCATTTTAGAAGTATTCAACTGGAAAATCACCTATCTCACATCAATATAGAAACGTGAATGTGTTAAGAAAATGTTATATGATTTATGTTGATGTATAGCTGTAATTAAGCAGCAGCAACAGCAGGATCTGATTTTAATAGAACAGTTTAACTAGTTGTTGATACCAATTGCAATGTGTTATACAAAATAATTGTAATAAATGTATGAAAAATATTTGGGTGTAACTTCAGTTCGATTACCTGCAGGGCAGACATCGCTGTGGAAAATCATGCCCATGTTGTCGCCAATCACCTCCCTGCAGGAATCAAGAGATGCAGATTACCTGTGATGGCTGCAATAGATCATTTCGCGGTCAAACCTGTTTCGATAATCATAACGCAATATGGAAATATGTACGAAAATGTCCCGACTGTTTCAAAACATACAATTTTAAATCACGCAGGGGTAAGGCACACACGTGTAACGAAATTTATTGCCATATGTGCAAGGTCTATATGCCAATGGGTCATTTCTGTTATATAAAACCAGATAATCGGAAACCCAACACAAAAGACTGTGTATATATTTTCTAGGATTTAGAATCACGATTAGAAAACGATAATGTACACAGGCTCAACCTATGCGTATTTGAAACGGCATGTTACGAATGTATTGGTAAAGAGACGGTTATATACCATAAATGTGGAGTGCGAAGGCAAATTTTACCAAACGATAAGTGCATGGAAGGTTTTATTGTCAATCTCTTAGAGTTAAGAAAGAAATTTAAAAAAGTTGTTGCGCTGGCCCACAACGGACAGGCATATGACCACCAGTTTATTTTAAAATTTATTCTAAATTCTAAATTAAATATAAAACCTAAACTCATTGTGCGCGGTACGAAAATCATACTCAGGCAATTAGATAATATAAAATGTGTAGATTCCCTGAACTATTTTCCAATGGCACTAGCAACACAGCCTAAAGTCTTCGCACTAGGTCAAAATTTCAAGAAAAGCTATTTTCCACATTTATTTAACACTCGAACAAATCGAAATTATGTGGGGACACTCCCGGAGGCTAAATATTACGGGCGGACGCCAATTCATCACCAACTAATCCCTAGCAAATTTTGTAGGTCTTAATGATAGGCCAACTCTTCACCGGCATAAGATAACAACCTGCCAACTCATCACCAGAGACAGGCCAACTGATCACTAGCATCCTAATTACCACTTAATAGTTTTTGAACATTTCAATGATACTTAAATTGCCGCCTACCCACAGATTTCGTATGAAACACCTACACAGGAAAATAAATAATCGAAAATTGGTGGAAACACTTTTTATTAAATTAATGCAAAATAAATTTACACAATATATACATAAGTAGGTACACATTTAATTGTTAATTATTTTCAAATATCATTCGAAGTCGAAACTTTATACCTATGCTATACAAGCTTTACAAAGTCGTAATCAAATATAATGCCGTCTTTCTGCTCACCCAACTTTTCTTGTAGAAAAAATTCAGCTTGCTTAACCCTCCGTGTTTTCACAATGGCTGGAATGTGTATACTCTGGATTTTAATGTATATACCAGTCTGCACATGTAATAAAGTTTGAATAAAAATATTTATATTTGGGTGAGTATTGTAGAAGGCATTAGAAAAGTGAGCATGGAACGATTCGCGTGGATAGGTTGTCAAGGCTAAATGGCTAGAATCGGAAGCCCATAAAGATGGAGGAAAAGTAGCATCTTCACTAATGTAGTTATCCACTAAATAATTAGCCATTCTACCGTACGCTTCTGGAGAAGGTAAATCATCCATAAAATTATTTACAAAACATTCGCTAACTTTGCGGGGATGAAGGTAAGGTAATCCAAAAAGATGATGAAGCCAATTTGCATCTGAGTGAGACTGTTTATAAAGAGAAACCAATCCTAGCTGCTGAATTTTTCTGTACCAACTCTGAGCCAAGTGAAAACGACATCCAAATATAGTGGCGGGTGGCCAAACGTGATTAACGGCGCTGTGAATAGATTGTTCAAAATCTAAAATTATTCTACACGGACTTAAAGTGAAATTAAATAATTCCGATGACTTATTTAAATTTTCAAACGTTTTAATATTCGTTTGGGTATGTTTTTTAGAAAGGAGACAAAATATCAGTGGTATGTAATCACCATTACGTACGCAGTGAATGGTAAATAGTTGGAAGAAGAATTTAGGGGCATATTTAAATGTGCCGTCCATGTAATAAGTGTCGGCTTCTGACAAGCATTTTAAGTTGGAAACGCAACCAAATATAATTATGTGATTTTCGGTATCGTCGTCCAAAAGAAGACATTCTTCTCGATCAGTTTTTGGGTTCATCGTATTCAAGACTTCGTGGACTTCATGGCTGTTTCGTGGATTGGTCGGCATGATGCTCAGACGACTTCGGTTTATGTTGTGTCTAATTAAATCGATGTCTTTCGTGGTGATGTTTCCCTTGTATGTAGAGTGAGCGACTTCCGAAATGATTATTTTCGCTGGTCTTTCGCACAAATCGTCCACAGCCTTTCTTTTACACGAATTGCTGATGGCTTGTCTGCTTAACTTCTGCAAATCAGGATCATGATTGTGATTTAACTCGTGCCAAAGTACGATGTCATCGCCGCCTTTAAACAAAACAAAAAATGTATTAATTAATTTAAAAAAAAAAGAGAAAGCAAATATATGTTACACGTGCAGGGTGCTCCTATGCAAACAAATTTGACTTGCATGTAACCATCTCACGAGAAATTTCGAACAACTAAAATACAGGGCTAGGTATCGGAATTTAGAAAATTGACTGACATTTTATATTTGTTATTGCAACTGTAGTCCAGTCAAATGGTAGAAAATAGGGGAAAGTTTTGGTGGAGTTTTGATATTTGGTTCCTAATATGTTTTTTGGGTCGCTGTACACAAATATCAGGTTTTCCAATAAGAATTTTGACCGGAAACAGGTTTTTTAAGCAAAAACGGTGTAACAAAACCGATTTTTTTTTAGAAAATTGCTCGAAAGCAACTATTGGCAAACCTGATATTCGCTTACAGCGACCCAAAAAACATATAGGAACCAAATATCAAAACTCCAAAGCTTTCGCATATTTTCCACCATTTGACTGGACTACAACTTCGCGGCGCTCTCGAGGCTGAGCGATTGGTCGGAGATAAAATCCTCGCCTACATAAAATGTAGCACATTTTTTCCTCTTTTATTTCATATAAATTCAACATTTACGAAATAGGATAGTTTTCGAGTAATCTTAGAAAAACTCAGAAAAACCCGTTTTTACACCGTTTTTGCTTAAAAAGCGTGTTTCCGGTCAAAATTTTTGTTGGCAAACCTGATATTCGTGTACAGCGACCCAAAAAACTTATAGGGACCAAATATCAAAACTCCGCCAAAACTTTCCCCGATTCGCCCTTTTTGAGCACCTTTTGACTGGACTACTGTTTACAAAATTTTAATATTTCGCTCTGCACCTTGACGACCTATTTACTTTACTTTACTTCTTCACTTCGTTGATATTAGAAAAAAAAATGCTATCACACGAAGTAAAAATGAAAAACCACGCCCATAAGAAATAAGGTTGATATCAATAAAATAAAAACGGGATCTGTGCCCCAGAAGGCTAATAATAATCTAAAATGGAGAACAAAGAAAAAATTAGTGCATATTTTCTAAAATTCGGTTTCTCAGTTTTTAAAGATTTCTCGTGAGAAAATTACATGTACAGGGTGGTTTCTTTTTCGTTGATATTATAGGGTACATACTGAAGGGTAAGAGATACAAAAAAACTAGTATATGTCTCGTCCTCTTTTTTAATGGTTAGTTTAATGGCGTAATCAGAACTACTCTAACTAGATTGGTTTAGGAAATACAGGGTGATTATCAAAATCTACTGTTTTTTGTAATCTCTTGTAACTTCTTAATTAGCGGAGTTACAAAAAAATTGTAAATACAGAAAACATGCAACCTTTTACGTAGAATCCAGCGGCGTACTTGAAAAAATTATAAGGGTTTTTATTTTTGAGACATTTTGAAAATTATAATTTTTTTAATGGGACACCCTGTATCTGGGTAGCTCATAAAATTATTTTTTTTACTATTGCAACTATATATAGTACTTAATATTTTATTTTATTCTAAATAGCGAAAATACCAAAAAAACCCAAATAATACAATTTTTTAGTTGGCCATGGGTTGACTCGCTATTATTTATTGTTTTAGAGTGACATTTCAATGTTTCGTTTTAATGACAGTTAATACTAGTTTTATAATATTCTAAAATCGTAAGCCAGAATATCTTAATATCTAAATTTTGCATAATTGTGATTTGGAAAAAAAGAATATATTTTGTCCTATATTAATTATGAATTAGAAAAAATTGGAGTTTTATACCACATCCACACAAATATTTTTTTTCCTGTTGACATTTTTCCTATTCTGAAAAAAACTTTAATGTCATTAACAAAAAAAAAATTTACGATTCAACTTATGGCCAACTAAAAAAATCGTATTATTTTGGGTTTTTTGGTATTTTGTCTATTTAGAATAAAATAAAATATTAAGTATTATATATCTTTGCAATAGTAAAAAAAATACAGGGTGTCCCATTAAAAAAGTGATACTTTTCAAAATATCTCAAAAATAAAAACCCTTATAATTTTTTCAAGTACGCCGCTGGATTCTACGTAAAAGGTTGCATGTTTTTTGTATTTACAATTTTTATGTAACTCCGCTAATTAAGAAGTTGCAAGAGATTACAAAAAACAGCATATTTTGATAATCACCCTGTATTTCCTAAACAAATCTAGTTAGCGTAGATCTGATTACGCCATGAAACTAACTACTAAAAAAGAAGACGAGACATGTATATTAGTTTTTTTTTGTATCTCTTACCCTTTAGTATGTACCCTATAATATCAACGAAAAAAAAACCACCCTGTACATGTACATCTGATTGCAAATAACAGCTAATATGTAATATCTAATATGATGTACTCAAAGAATAATTGAAAATAAACAGGGCTATGCAACCAACATTACAGTAGTTGATTTACGTTTTCTGAATGGTTTATACATGATCAGAAATATTATTTTCCCGCTGCTGATCATGTAAGTCAGTGATACAGCCTTAGTAACAAAACGTGTAAGTCGGAGATTATATTTGTTTGCTGCTTTTTTCTTGACAACGGAACTTAATACTATTATTAAGTTCCTAGGATAATAAAATTAGCAAAGCAAGATGCAGATTGAGACGTTTTGTTTATAAATCGCAAGTGTTGATGTGACATGTGACACTCATAGGTAGCACAACTCACGAAAATTAATCCTGGTGACAGGTAACAAACCAAATGATTTTTTCAAAAATCTAGGAAAATTTCGATAAGCAGCGGGAAAAATATAATAAGATAACTCGGAATGTAACGCCTATTAACATTTTCGGCAGGCAACAAGCCGCGACTTCGTCTTGGCTTGTACTTGCCTACCTCAAATGTTAATAGGTCCTTACATTCCTTGTGACTTAAATAGCTATTACATCGACAGTTCTATACAATTTTTGAAAATTATAGTAGCCTAAAAACATTGTTTCAAATGTGTAACCTGTGCTGCATAACCCTGTTCATTTTATATGATCGTGTGTGTACAATAAAATATTAAATACTCGTAACTCTGACATTACATGTACATGGAATCTGTTTGCGAATAATTAAAGGTGTCGTCGGCTGAAGTACTCGTACACAATATTTAGCAACTTTGCCAAATTTAAACCCTATTCCTCGAGTTTCAATCACCCTGTATATTTATGTAGTTTTATTCGCGGATTTACCTGTGCTGCGTATATCTGCGAGTAAAACTGTATGCATGTGTGATGGTAAGTTAAAACCCCATTTACTAACGTGCATTGTAAATAATAATTTGCCCCTTGAAGGCATACATATTCTTTGATTGCTACATACAGGGCTTAGAAATTACTAGAGTCTATACTAAATTTCAAATAAGCATGCAGTACTTAGAACTAAGCAGTAATCATAACTCTGGCCGTGATTGGCCGAAACAAAGTCATCGTTACAACCATCTGAAAATCAAATATTTTTTCAGAATTGTCAATTTGACATTAGGTATGAATCTTACAGATATACCTAACAGGAAAATCGATAAATAGTGAACATAAAAGGCTGCTCTACCTCTATTTGAATTATATAGGACAACATTATTGTAAAATACGGACAGTCAAACAAACTTACACTTTCCTAGTGTAAAACTCAGTTTGAGTTTAGAGCGCCACCTACTGCATTCTTATTTGAAATTTAGTATAATATTAGGTCTGTTTTTTGCCGCCCACATAGTTACAATGGTTCTGCTGTAAATTGAAAATTATGCAAAATAGCAAGCAATTAACCACCCTGTATATAGTGCATAGTATATGTACTCAACGGAATATATTAGAATACGAAATGAAACTTACCTCCTGTATGGCATTTTACTGGACAGCCTTTCACAGTGCAACACCACAATACTTTTTCACCTTTTAACACTTTACGTTTTTGAAACTTGTAATAATTTATAATCAGCATTTTGTGGCCACGCTGACTTACGATAAAATCTATTATTTAAGTGTCCATCTCTACATCCCTAAATATAATGACAGACAATTTACTTAATTGCATATTAAGCGCGTTTATATAGGTTAAATTTCCTTAATATGGGCGTAAAAAGGAACCACCCTCTAAACTTTCTCTGCAACAAACTACCAATCATGTTGGGAAAAACACGAGGGCTTAATTGCAGTAGGTACTTAATAGACCTATTAGACGAGGGATTATATCTAAGCGGGTGGTTGGTGATGAATTCTCCTATCTCCAAAAGATGGTTTTTAAATGACCTGCAATTAGCGGAGATGAGTTGGCCTGTTTATTTTATTACAGATTAGGATTGGTGATGAGTTCACCTGTACCCAATATTACAAACCCGACCGATTAAAGCCGAAAGAGTTAGAGCTGTTTTTAAAATGGCACAACGAACACAAAAACAGCACATTCGATATGCAAAAAGAACTACGATAGTTAAATATTGTATTTCCGATGTGCAAATTCTGAAAGCAGGTTGTTTAAAATTTGGACAAATGTTTCTCGATCGGTGTAATGTAGAGCCCTTCCTGGAAGCTACAACATTGCTTTGGCATGTAATTTAGTATATCGCCGCAATTTTCTTAAACCAAATACGATAGGAATCATACCGGGCAGGGGTTACAGATGAAGTAATAACCAGTCTAAAATTGCCCTACAATGGCTGATTCACGAAGAAAAACAACGCGGAATAATTATACAAAACGCGGCTCGTGGTAGAGAGGCCTGTGTGGAGGGTTCAATGTTGACGGGTATTGTGAACAAACCCGGCAATTCGAGTTTCATGGAGGTTTCTATCATGGATGTCCAGTTTGCATGACAGCTAAACGAAACAAACCTCTACACGATGACCCAACAGATACATTAGAAAATAGCCATGATAGAACAATATCCAAAACTAAAAAGTTAAAGACGCTGGGATATGAGGTCATTGAAATGTGGGAGTATCAGTTCAGATATCACACAGAATTAGAGGATCATCCCTCCTTACATCGCAACCATCGAGTTCGCGAGAGGCATTTTTTGGGTGCAGAACCGAAGCAATAAAACTAAAACACGAGATAAAAGATGAAGAAAAAATTCACTACAAAGATTTCTGCAGTTTATATCCGTGGGTGTGCAAATACGGCAAGTTTCCAGTTCGCTACCCTGATGTACACATAGATCATGAAAATTGCGAGCTACAACTTGAACAGGGAGCAGAGGGGTTAATTAAATGTATTATATTGCCACCTCAAGATTTATATCATCCTGTTTTACCAATAAAAGAAAATAAAAAATTGCTGCTCTCTCTCTCTGTCGTACATGCGCTGTAAACTCCAATCAGGAGATATGTACTCACACCGAAAACGAGAGAGCGCTAATTGGCACCTGAGTTATAGATGAGGTTAGGGCAGCTCTCAGCAGAGGATATCGCATCTTAAAAATTCAAGAAATATGGAAATATACGGTACGAACGAGTCTGTTTACACAATTTTTAGATACATTTCTGGCATCAGGATGGCCTCTGGGCTGTTCAACCTAGGAACAGAAACAGCAATATATAGAAGATTATTTTCGAATCGAGGGTATACGACTGGACCCGACTAAAATAGAAAAAAACCCTGATTTACGCTCCTTGGCTAAACTTATGCTGAATTCGTTCTGCGGTAAGTTTGGTCAGCGGAAAAATCAGCCCAAGACAGAAATAATTACAGAACCTGCTGAATTGTACTCGCTCCTAACCAACCCAGAAACCAATGTTTGTCATATAAATCCGGTTAATGAAGAAGCTATAAGTGTTAATTGGGTACACAAAGAGGAGGCATCTGAGCACCTATTGATGGTAAATGTGGCGATAGCCTGTGTCACGACGGCCCAAGCCCGACTCAAGCTGTATAACGAGATGGAAAAACTGGAGGAGAGGGTTTTGTACGGAGATACGGATTCACTCCAGTACATATCCAAGGAAAATCACTATGAACCACCATCAGGGAACTTCCTAGGTGAACTAACCGATGAGCTAGAAGAATATGGACCCGGCAGCTATATAACTAATTTTGTAACAGGAGGGCCTAAAACATACGCCTATGCGGTTTATTTGCCAGAAACAAAAAAATATGCAGAGATGTGTAAATTTAAAGGTATTGCCTTATCGCAGAAAAATCTAGAAAAAGTTAATATGGGTGTTTTAGAGGATCTAATAATAAATATGGGTAAAGACGACAAGGAGGTAATTCTCTTTAATAAAAACATTCGTAGAACTACGGACCATACGATAGTAACAAAAGACCAAATTAAAACATTTAAAACTACATTTAATAAACGCAGAATCATAGAAAATTACGATTCAGTACCCTAAGGGTACACCAAAAGACCAAAACATGTTTAAGCATAGTACCTCATGTTAGAATTAAGGCTGATGAACTGTATTGAAAGCTAAATAAAATAAAAGGATTTGTATTGTTACTGTATTTTTATTTATCCCTATATCCACCATTACTCGAGGGTGTTCCAGAGACATAATAAGCGAAACGAGGTATTTTACGCAAACCAACAAGGCTGACCGCAAGCGCCAAGAGATAAGACAGTCTGCTACCTGTTAGTAAGCGGATTAAACTGATAGTCCCTCGCATATTTTGACAGTTAGCATGTTAGCAGGTTAACAGACTTATACACATACATAAGTAGCATATACAAGACGACATTATAAAAACAGTAAAAAAACAGCGCTAATCATATGAAAAACATTAAAAAACAACACCTACCATATACAAAACAGTAGAAAACAACATTTAATATATGAAAAATATTAAAAAACAGCTTTAATCATATGAAAAACATTAAAAAACAACACTTACTACATACAAAACAGTGGACAACAGCATACGCTATATGAAAAACATTAAAAAACAGTGTTAAATTAGCCTAATATAACAGATAGCTACAGCTATATGGCACAGCCAGCTGTCATATACAGATATAATCAACTGGTCTGGACTGGTTTTGAACTGATCTGGACTGGTAATGAACTGGTCCAGCTGTTTTCGGTAAAACCATGGAGAATGTTCGTAAACACAAAATAGTTAAATTAGTAACGCGATGGCATGGAAGATATGGGGCTAATCATTACATATCACAACCTAATTTCCATAGTAGAACAATATTTAGTGAAAATCTTGTAGCTATAGAATTATCAAAGTTGGAAATATTTTTTAAGAAACCGATATATGTAGGTATGTCCATATTAAATATAAGTAAAACTTGTTTATACGATTTTCATTATAATTACATGTTGCGTAATTTTAGCTATCAAGATTGTAAACTGTTGTATTCAGATACGGATAGTCTTTTGTATGAAATAACATGCGAAGATGTTTATAATGTTATTAAACGAGGCATTAATATGTTTGATACAAGCGATTATCCCGAAGACAATGTTTTCAACATCCCATTAGCGAATAATAAAGTGCCAGGTCTAATGAAAAACGAGTGTAACGGTAAAATAATCACAGAATTTATTGGTTTGAGATCGAAAATGTACAGCGTGAGAGTTGAAGGTAAAGATTCTGTTAAAAAGGTTAAAGGAGTCCTGGTAAATGTAGTTAAGAACAAAATTTGCTTCGACGATTATTTGGAGTGTTTGTTTGATAACAAGGATGCTGTTAGAAACCGAAATTTAATTAGAGCTAAATGCCATACTTTACATAGTGAGTAGAAAGGGGGCGGTTTGCCCCCACTACTTTTAATTGATTCGCCAATTAAATTGATTGACCTAATTAAATTGATCTAATTAAATGGCCCAATTAATTTCGCCGATTGCTCTAATTAATTTTCACATGTGCTACTGATTAAATTAGGCATTAGCTTCCGATTAAATAACGCGCGGCCATTTTTAATTTGCTTCTGGAATTACGCGGCGGCCATTTTATTTTCGCGCGAATATTTGAATTTGAAATTTCTCAGATTTTTTTTTAAGTCCCAGTTTTTGAATTTAAACCTCCCGGGTGTCAGCCATCTTGGTTTTTTCTGCGCGCGCACCTCTAGAGTATTTTCGAATTTTCTAATTTAGCGCCCATTTTTGAATTTGATTACGCGCCTCGTTGACATCTGTCTCTCTCTCGCTGTTGTTCTCTCTCGCTCGCATTTATTTAATTTACAAAAGCTGTTCGTCACGGCCGCTGGTCGGATTTGAACCGACGACTTTTGTATTTGTAGGCAGAGTCCTTATCCCAGAGCTACCGAGGCGCTCGAAGTTTTAAGGAATTAACCATAGTCACTTGCGTAGCAAACATATTATAATACATTTTAAATGTTATTTTCGATTGAATTTAGTCGGCAGTTCGTAACCCTTTGTAATATTATAGCTCTGTTATATTGTGTATGTTATTAAAAGGGTACTTGCAATTACATTTGTCCCTCGAAGAAATTTCAAAAAGAGGCCAGTTTAAAACCGTTTAATAGATGTGGCTATCTGATGCATTTAATTGTAAATGTTGGTTTAATTTTTGCACCTATGTTTCAAATTTACAGCTATGCAATTATAACTTCTATGAAAATATAACATCTTTAAAGCAAGTTTTAGAAACCCTTAACCCTTTTCAAATTTAATTTTTGTGTACGTGATTTGCGGTATATATAATTTTATGCTTCATAAATTTGACCGTTGTAAAACGCCTGCCACAACTTGCACGGAAAACGCAACGGTTTTTGCAAAGCATGTTGTGACGAACAGCGATGAGTGGAATTTTTACAATATTGCCCATCGAACAACGGAATAATTCTAGAACAAATCGAAGCTTTTATTTGTATAAAATGGCGGTCCGAACACGACGCTGCACAAAACCTGAATTTATAAGAAAACTGCATCTTGATTTCCAACAAATCCGTGCAGGTTTGATGGCACGACGGTCTTTTTAATTTGTAACACCGAGATTGACATGTTTGGCTTTTATTTTATAAGTAAGCGCCTGAAATTATGTCATTATATCGATCAAAACTGTATTTTAGTTTTAAAAATCCCTGTATAAATGCAAACGGACGAAAATAAAAACGCAAACACTTTGTAATATTAGACGTGTTTTAAAAAATATATGCATAAGCGTTTTGCGATTTTCTAACGATTTGTTTCATATGATTTTTGTCGCTTTTAAAATAAATAGCCATTATTTTATTTCGTACTTGAGTTTTTATAATTACGCTGTGTTATTTTTTGGATTTGATTACGTCACGCCGAAGTCTTCCGTCTCACTCATCACAGTTGTTTTCTCTCTCTCGCATTTATTTAATTTAAAAAAGTTTTTGCGTCGGCCCCTAGTCGGATTTGAACCCTAGCCACATGTGAATAATTATTTTAAATCGCGAAATCCGCATAAATATATTACTATAAAAAATCGCAAAAAGTGTTGAGTAAATAAATGCAACGCATTGTAAAGCCGTAAAACTTTTAGTTATTGTGCGTTTACAAGATGGGTCTTTTGACAAAGTGGAAGAACCAAACTATCCTATTGTAAATGTACAGATTTTTCACTGTCAATTTGTATATAACAACTTAATGTAAATTGGTATTTGGAACATTTTAAAGAAAACAGCGACTTCTTTCGGCATAAACTGTTTCTTCTCACCACTGAACCTTGTAGGTCTACGAATGCACTGTCCATACTGACGAAATGTTTGAGCATGACTAAATTTTTAAAATTGTTGGATTTTCAATATGTTACAATTTCCACATCGCGTCACATAAAATTCTACAAAAACAGTATTTTTATTCAACTCTCATTGAAAAATGTTCTGTTCCACATCATCTCACATAAATTTTTACAAAAACTGGCATCATGTCATTTGAAATTATCCAAAAACGACATTTTTACTCAACACACGACGAAAATTGAACAAAAATCACGCATTACACATCATCTCACATAAATTTTTTCAAAATCGACATCATGTTACATAAACTATGCATAATTTTGCAAATGTTTTACACTTTTTTATAAAATTCATCGCTCAAAATTAAAAGAAATCGCAATTTCGTTGAAAAAATCTACTACCACAGTCATTTCGATAAACAAAATTCAAAAATTCTTGTATTTTTGATGGAAATATATGTATGGTGACCACAAATTAACATAATTTTTGAATAAAAACGAGCAATTTCGTTGAAAAAATGTTCTGACACCATCAAAACACGCAATTTCATTGAAAAATCTTCTACCACAATCATTTCGATAAACAAAATTCAAAAATTCTTGTATTTTTTGATGGAAATATATGTATGTTTACCACAAATTAACATAATTTTTAAATAAAAACGCGCAATTTCGTTGAAAAAATGTTCTGACACCATCAAAACACGCAATTTCATTGAAAAATCTTCTACCACAATCATCTCGATAAGCAAAATTTCAGTTACGTAGGTTCATTTTTTATTACGAAAATTAACTCAAAATTGAACAAAACTCACAATTACACACCATCTCACATAAATTTTTAGAAAAATCGACATCATGTCACATAAATTATACAAAATATATGTATGTTGACCACAAGTTAACATAAATTTGAATAAAAACACGTAATTGCGTTGAAAAAATGTTCTGGTCTCACTTAAAATTTTACAAAACTGACATCATGTCACTTGAAATTATACAAAATATATGTATGTTGATCACAAATTAACATAAACTTGAATGAAACACACAATTTCGTTGAAAAATTTGAAATTTTTTTTACACTTTTTTATATAATGTATCGCACAAAATTAAAAGAAATTACAATTTTTTAAATTATATCACGCCATTATGAAATCGTAGATTGATTTTTTGAGATTTTACACTTTGTAACTCTAAAATAACTTGAAATACTAATATTTTAGCTTTAAATTTTGTAATTATTGCAGATTCGTGAAAAACCAAAGCAGAGTAGAAATAAAAAAAACACAAACACTTTGTAATAAACAAATATATTGTTATTATTTTGTATAATACTTAATAATATAAAAATAAATGTACAGCAGAATGTCTTATTTTCTAAAAATTCGCTAGCAATTTACAAAACTGTAGTTTGAGGTGTACAACATTTCAAATTAAAAGGCTGCAAGTAATAAAATCACAATTTCATTGTGTCATTTTAAAGTTTAAGGCGCTCCCAATCCAGAATTCCATTCGTATTTGATGTTGAGGACCTCTGCCTTAGAGGTGTTTTTCTAACGCCCCTTTTTTGGAGGCGTTTCCTTATCGGTGTTCTTCTGACTGCACCTTTTTGATGTGGACTTGGATGAGTAGTTGATGTTTTTAATTTATATTCTAAATCGGACTAGCAGTTATCAGTTTCCATATCGGTTTTTTCTGTAGTACCTGTCGGGGATGGCACTTTTCGCTGTTTAGGTTTAGTTAGCAACACTTGACCAACGTTAAGGCCTTTGATGTAATCAGCAAACTGTAGGCGTCCGGGTGGATTATTAGTTTTTCGAGGCCTCAGAGTGTCGTGAACTAAATCGACTATGTTAGACGTCGGTAAAATTTCACCCTTTATAGTAACGGTACCCTTGTGATCCCAGCTCACATCGTTTTAGGCACTCAAAATGCGTAGGAAAACTTCAGCTTTTTTCTTAAAAGTTTTGGGAAGTGTAGATAAAATAACGGCATTTGATAGGCTGTTACTGGTTGTTTCAATAGGTATTTTGATTGGCTGCCGTGCCTGGTTTGTGAAATGAAGGAATCGTTGTAAAACTTGGTTGTACTGCCCCCATTTATAGTGATCAGTTAATTTGGACTTTAAAACTTTTTGCATTTCGTCATCAGGCTGTGATAATATATTTTTCTCCGTATTCTCGCCAGACTTAAGACGTTGGACAAATTCCGGCGATACAATCAACATCTTCCGTTCTTGGTCCATTTTAGTCGAAAAGGAGCTCCGTCGTTTGCTCTGGTAGAGCCGTCGTGAATAAACTAACTTAAAATCAAGACTTTCATAATAAATATATAAAAATATGGCAGGTGTGGGAATTGAGTCCAGCAATTTTCGAAACCGGGTTTGATATATATTTATCCAAGGACTTGACCCTCAGCTAACGTTTTATTATTATTTGTCGTGATTCGTCATCGCTGAAATTTTACAAGAGCCAACTTGTCTGCTATGCGACGCACGCAATGGTTCCACCTCTTTTATTTTAAAATTTGTAAAACCAGATGTCCAAACCGATACCGCACTAACTCGTTTTAAGTGATTGTGTTCTGTTACCTGGTGCATCTGAAGATGGCCCCCAGACGAATTAATAACTGTCAGGATGTAACCGCACCTTACAGCAGGACATCAATTGAGAAATCAAGTAAGAAAAAGACAACACTAAGTAAGAAAATGCAGTTTTCAAATAAAATCCAACACCGGGAAGCGCCAGCATCACCGCAGATAATAGTTGGTGACGAAGAAACCCTGGGACCATCGTCACAGCTAACCGGACATAGCGAAGATTTGAGGATGATCGTGCAAGAGACCATGCAGCACTGTGACGTAATAACGGACACCCCGCCCGAGGACAAGCAGCTCAGTCGTGAGAAGAAGAGGATATTGTGTGATTTTTGTGTGCCTCTAAACAATACAATTGCAGAATCAAGTAAGAAAAGGACAAAGTCATGTAAGAGAAAGACAAACCCAAGTAATAAAACGCAGTTTTCAAATAAAACCCAACATCGGGCAACACTACTACCACCACAGATAGAGGTTGTTGACGAAGAGACCCGGGGCCCGTCGCCAGAGCAAACAGGTATGCATAGCTATGACATAACAACGGACACCCCGACTGAGAACAAACATATCTGTCGTGAGAAGAATCGGTTATTGTGTGATTTTTGTATGCCTCTAAACAATAGTTCTAGCAAAGTTGTTCATTTAGGCTTGGATTCTTATAAAAACTTTTCACCTGTGGCAAGAATTCTGAATACCGATGGATTAGGTGTTTCATTCATGCAGAGACGTTCATTGTTTTTCTGGAGGCTCTACCGGACATGTTTGTGATGGCGAAACAAGGAACTTTTAAATGTGATTTAAGGGAACATACAGTGGAACATGTGACCAACGACACTTGCAGGATTATTCCAAAGGACCCCGTCAACAAATTTATACTTTACGTGACGTATGACACGTTGTCAAATTTACTGCCTATGTATGATTTGATGGTAGTTAAAATCAACGACTTGAAACGTGCAAAATGTAGTTTTGAAAAGTTTGCTGCATCAATAAGGCTGAGGTCCTCAACATTCTGAATTGGGAGCGCCTTAAACTTTAAAATGACACAATGAAATTGTGATTTTATTACTTGCAGCCTTTTAATTTGAAATGTTGTACACCTCAAACTACAGTTTTGTAAATTGCTAGCGAATTTTTAGAAAATAAGACATTCTGCTGTACATTTATTTATATATTATTAAGTATTATACGAAATAATAACAATATATTTGTTTATTACAAAGTGTTTGTGTTTTTTTTATTTCTACTCTGCTTTGGTTTTTCACGAATCTGCAATAATTACAAAATTTAAAGCTAAAATATTAGTATTTGAAGTTATTTTAGAGTTACAAAGTGTAAAATCTCAAAAAATCAATCTACGATTTCATAATGGCGTGATATAATTTAAAAAATTGTGATTTCTTTTAATTTTGTGCAATACATTTTATAAAAAAATGTAAAAAAAATTTCAAATTTTTCAACGAAATTGTGTGTTTCATTCAAGTTTATGTTAATTTGTGATCAACATACATATATTTTGTATAATTTCAAGTGACATGATGTCAGTTTTGTAAAATTTTAAGTGAGACCAGAACATTTTTTCAACGCAATTACGTGTTTTTATTCAAATTTATGTTAATTTGTGGTCAACATACATATATTTTGTATAATTTATGTGACATGATGTCGATTTTTCTAAAAAATTTATGTGAGATGGTGTGTAATTGTGAGTTTTATTCAATTTTGAGTTAATTTTCGTAATAAAAAATGAACCTACGTAACTGAAATTTTGCTTATCGAGATGATTGTGGTAGAAGATTTTTCAATGAAATTGCGCGTTTTGATGGTGTCAGAACATTTTTTCAACGAAATTGCTCGTTTTTATTCGAAAATTATGTTAATTGTGGTCACCATACATATATTTCCATCAAAAATACAAGAATTTTGAATTTTGTTTATCGAAATGACTGTGGTAGTAGATTTTTTCAACGAAATTGCGATTTCTTTTAATTTTGAGCGATGAATTTTATAAAAAAGTGTAAAACATTTGCAAAATTATGCATAGTTTATGTAACATGATGTCGATTTTGTAAAATTTATGTGAGATGATGTGTAATGCGTGATTTTTGTTCAATTTTCGTCGTGTGTTGAGTAAAAATGTCGTTTTTTTGTATAATTTCAAGTGACATGATGCCAGTTTTTGTAAAAATTTATGTGAGATGATGTGGAACAGAACATTTTTCAATGAAAGTTGAATAAAAATACTGTTTTTGTAGAATTTTATGTGACGCGATGTGGAAATTGTAACATATTGAAAACCCAATAATTTTAAAAATTTAGTCATGCTCAAACATTTCGTCAGTATGGACAGTCCATTCGTAGACCTACAAGGTTCAGTGGTGAGAAGAAACAGTTTATGCCGAAAGAAGTCGCTGTTTTCTTTAAAATGTTCCAAATACCAATTTACATTAAGTTGTTATATACAAATTGACAGTGAAAAATCTGTACATTTACAATAGGATAGTTTGGTTCTTCCACTTTGTCAAAAGACCCATCTTGTAAACGCACAATAACTAAAAGTTTTACGGCTTTACAATGCGTTGCATTTATTTACTCAACACTTTCCGCGATTTTTTATAGTAATATATTTATGCGGATTTCGCGATTTAAAATAATTATTCACATGTGGCTAGGGTTCAAATCCGGCTAGGGGCCGACGCAAAAGCTTTTTTAAATTAAATAAATGCGAGAGAGAGAAAACAACTGTGATGAGTGAGACGGAAGACTTCGACGTGACGTAATCAAATCCAAAAAATGGCACAGCGTAATTATAAAAACTCAAGTACGAAATAAAATAATGGCTATTTATTTTAAAGCGACAAAATCATATGAAACAAATCGTTAGAAAATCGCAAAACGCTTATGCATATATTTTTTAAAAACACGTCTAATATTACAAAGTGTTTGCGTTTTTATTTTCGTCCGTTTGCATTTATACAGGGATTTTTAAAACTAAAATACAGTTTTGATCGATATAATGACACAATTTTAGGCGCTTACTTATAAAATAAAAGCCAAACATGTTAATCTCGGTGTTACAAATTAAAAAGACCGTCGTGCCATCAAACCTGCACGGATTTGTTGGAAATCAAGATGCAGTTTTCTTATAAATCCAGGTTTTGTGCAGCGTCGTGTTTGGACCGCCATTTTATACAAATAAAAGCTTCGATTCGTTCTAGAATTATTCCGTTGTTCGATGGGCAATATTGAAAAAATTCCACTCATCGCTGTTCGTCACAACATGCTTTGCAAAAACCGTTGCGTTTTCCGTGCAAGTGGTGGCAGGCGTTTTACAACGGTCAAATTTATGAATCATAAAATTATATATGCCGCAAATCACGTACACAAAAATAAATTTGAAAAGGGTTAAGGGTTTCTAAAACTTGCTTTAAAGATGTTATATTTTCATAGAAGTTATAATTGCATAGCTGTAAATTTGAAACATAGGTGCAAAAATTAAACCAACATTTACAATTAAATGCATCAGATAGCCACATCTATTAAACGGTTTTAACTGGCCTCTTTTTGAAATTTCTTCGAGGGACAAATGTAATTGCAAGTACCCTTTTAATAACATACACAATATAACAAAGCTATAATATTACAAAAGGGTTACGAACTGCGACTAAATTCAATCGAAAATAACATTTAAAATGTATTATAATATGTTTGCTAAGCAAGTGACTATGGTTAATTTCTTAAAACCTTGAGCGCCTCGGTAGCTCTGGGATAAGGACTCTGCCTACAAATACAAAAGTCGTCGGTTCAAATCCGACCAGCGGCCGTGACGAACAGCTTTTTTAAATTAAATAAATGCGAGCGAGAGAGAACAACAGCGAGAGAGAGACAGATGTCAACGAGGCGCGTAATCAAATTCAAAAATGGGCGCTAAATTAGAAAATTTGAAAATACGCTAGAGGTGCGCGAGCAGAAAAAACCAAGATGGCTGACACCGGGAAGTTTAAATTCAAAAACTGGGACTTAGAAAAAAATCTGAGAAATTTCAAATTCAAATATTCGCGCGAAATAAAATGGCCGCCGCGTAATTTAATCGGAAGCTAATGCGTAATTTAATCAGTAGCACATGTGAAAATTAATTAGAGCAATCGGCGAAATTAATTGGGTCATTTAATTAGATCAATTTAATTAGGTCAATCAATTTAATTGGCGAATCAATTAAAAGTGGTGGGGGCAAACCGCCCCCTTTCTACTATAGTGTATGTCAAACCAAAGTAGCTCTTAGTAGCGCAGATGATAAGAGATACATTTGTGAAAATAAAATAGATACCTTTCCTTGGGGACAGTGTTCACTTTAATATGTACGCTTGCCTGCAATAAATGTATTAAATGCACTCTGTGTTTTATTTACTTAGGTTTACATACGTGCTTAGATGTGGTAGTGAAAGTGAATAAGCTGAGATGCCATTATGAAAGGTAAGAAAAAAACACACACATATTTTCACAGTTTTTATTTTATTTAGCTGTCAATACATTTTAAACTTGATTATCTAAAAAGAGCCATTTATGGCATAGGCCATAGCAGTGACATCAGCAGTGCCATATAGCTATACCTCTGTTACATTCGGCTGCGCCTTATGTAACTATGGTAAAGAAACAGTTTTATTGACTAAAGGGAATATTTATGAACATTAACTAACTAGACATGCGTTTCCGCCAATGTTCCGAAAGAAACTGAATAATCCACCCAGGTGATGTGTTGCAAGAAACCGGTGAATAAGCCGGTAGCTAAGTATACCATCTGGATTACGTGACCGTACATTAGTTTTACTAAGATTTTGACAGTTTGGTACAACTTTGTAGCTCGACATTTACACGCTAGTTTTATTTACTGAAATAGAATGCATTTTTTAATGAAGAACAAGGAAATGTGTTAGAGATTTATTATGGTTGTCATCCTCATGTTCAAATAACAGCGGAAACATACCTGCAACCTTTTCCAGAAAGACCGCAAACAATGTCGGTCATTTTTTACGGCTTAATAGATGGCCCAAGTTGAGAAAAGATAGCATGTAAGACAAATTGCTAAAGTTTAGTATTATGTATGCCAGGAAGTAGAGTTATGATTTTAAAATTCAAAGTAGGCGCCAATCTAACGCCAAAGTAATGGCCGACAGTGGCGAAATCGGCAGCCTCGACTTCAAAGGTGCCGCGGCGTGGTGTCGTTTCTGGTTCGTTAGCTATGTTCCGTGGCCCAGGTTAAGAAACGATAGCCTGAAAGAGAAAGAGTAGGGTAGATGCGTAAACTATTTTTTTATTTGATTTTTAACACCGAAGTAGGGCCTTAGATTCTTACGATCTTAAACCCCCTTTCGGTGTCAAGTTCTAAACTCACTAGAGGAGATTATATATACATTTCGAGGTCTAAATGCTCTGGCGAGCGGTAACTGCATCTGTCAGCTAATGAAGTGTTCGTACAATTTGATTGTAAGCAAAACAGTCTTAGGCGAAAACCATAGCAAAAACATAATAATAATGCTACCATTTATGTAAATAGATATCATATTAATTCCTATGTGTAGTTAATCACAGTCACTGGATCAGAATTATTATAAATAAAATTCGTTAATATATGTATTAAAATTGTGCTTGTATGGTATGATCCGAAAAGTAATTTAAAAATCTACCAAAAAATATAAAAGTATACAAAATGTTGCATTTAAAATACACAAGCTGAACATCGCCCTTCAAAACAGTTACTGATAACATCAGTAATGTGAAAGTATAGCTTTCATAATGCCATTTAAGAATGAATATACTTTATAAGGTCTAATATTAATAATAAATATAAGTATACGATTTTGATTCATCAAATACACAATGCATATAACACCAATCCATTTGAAGAACGAAGAGGAAATATTACAAATGGTGAAATCTCAATTATTTTTAGCCTTCTTAGTAGTATGGAGAACCCTCAACAGGTATTATTATCGACCGTATAAAATTCTTCCAACTTAAACCCTTCATCCTAGGGATCGGGAAAGAAGGGTAGCATTCTGCGGGTTTTTACTAGATCAGAGACAGCAGATACAACCATTTTTCTCCACCGCCTCAATAATTTGTGATTTCAACAAGATGGCGCATAATATACCAGAAGAGTAACAGATTATTTGTCGAAATTGATTCCTAACCGACTCATCGGTATATAACCAGGAGCAGAAGCAGTATTGCCAGATTCCGGAATTTATCACAAATTTGGTGAATTTAAAACAGTTTGTGCCACACGATTTATTACAAAGTCGCAATTCGCCAATTTGGTGATTCATTATTTTGCAAAAAACACTATTTTCCCTCAAGCCATAACCACCGACCACCGTGGCCATTCCGCGTTCTAGTAATCACGGATCACAACAGCGGCAACCGGGGAAACAAGAACTTGATGAATTATTTAAGTTTTGCGAAGAAAATGTGTAGTGTAATCAAGTAACAAACATTTAAAAAAATAGCGTTATTATTATTATTATTAGTTGTTCCCTGGGCTGCGACGTTTAGATAGATTTGGCGACATCTGATGACCAGGTTGGCGACTTACGCAGAAAAAGTCTGGCAACACTGAGCAGAAGGCACCAACATCAGTCTTTAAAAAAACTTCTGGAGAAGCTGGCAGCATGAGCAGCTAAAAGCCAAGTTTAAATCGTAGACCACAGCATAAACCAGAAGAACCTACCATTAAAAATAAAACTTATGAGTAACTACAAATGGAGGTGTCGTTTCTGTTTCCATGGCACTCTTCAAAAAACCTCTAAGTTAAATATTTCGATAAAATAATTACTAAAATATGTTATACATTTTTGTAATTAAAAAAAAATCTACATTCAAAGAAAAGAAAATCCCATATGTTGTCCATAAGAAAAAAAAGTTGACTATCGATTTTTCGCTATCTTAAGCGTTAGAGCAATTCTAAAGCGCTGTCAAGCTAGCAAGCACTCTGTAGCGGCACCACATAAGACCCGGTGGGTCTTTTGTAGCTCGATTGAAGCTTTTTTGTTACGCTGGTCGCGCATATGTAGCTTCAGCCGGGTCCGAGAAAACCGCGGATCCGCTAGCTTGAACCTTCACAGTAGCGGCACAGGTTCAGATCCAGCTGGTTTTTTGTAACTTTTTTGTAGCTTTTTTGTTACGCCGGACTCCCTTTTATAGCCTTTACTGGGCCTGAGCAAAGCGCGGATCCGCTTGCTTAGCGGACATATGTAGCGGCACTAGTTCGGAACCGGCTCATTTTTTGAAGCTTTTTTGTAGCTTTTTTGTTACGCCACTCTCGACTTCGTTGCCGGGGCCGGTCAGCACAGAAGTGCGGGACTGGTTACTTCCACATTACTATAGAACTGCCACTATCCTGTAGTTTCTACGCGTAACATGGAACATGTTTGTGGAACGATAATGTTTTTGAAAAAATCGAAAAAAACTGAAAAATCACAAGAGTAAACACCTACTTCCGGTTATGCGATTTTCTTCAAAAGCTTGCTGTCGCATCTACATAGTACACAAAA
This sequence comes from Agriotes lineatus, assembly GCA_940337035.1. NCBI lineage: Eukaryota > Metazoa > Arthropoda > Insecta > Coleoptera > Elateridae > Agriotes > Agriotes lineatus. The sequence continues at coordinate 101,186,677 of OW679202.1, forward strand.
CTTATATATGAAGTTTCAACCCCATACCTCTTTTCGTTTTTGAGATATTCTGTTCACAGACAGACAGACAGACACACAGACAGACAGACAGACACACAGACCAAAGAAAAAAAATATGTTTTTTTGGATCAGCGGACTCTGAAACGTGAAGATCTGTTGAAAACTCAATTTCGAATTTTTGGGGTGAATCCAATACTTCCTTTATTGTAAAAGGAAGTAAAAATGATTGTTTCATTTGCACCAGATTGTCAATGTGAGTTTTGCAGATTTTTAAAAAAATGTATCATTAAATTAATGACTTCAATATCGGACATTTATTCATTTAAAATTATATAATATTACATATAATAATAATAGCAGGAAAAAAGATCTAATCCATTTTTGAATGAGCGCGCGTTCAGGCATATAAACCGTTCAATAGTTATTTTCCAAGTAGGTAGACATGGAATTTTGTTTTTATGTTTAAGAAAATTAAAACTCCCTAGAATTTCTTTCTGACACTTTGTCAGAATCAGCTGTTATGTACAGGAGGCTCACGAAAGTGTCTAATTTGATATTTTGAGGTTAAACGTGCAATGTTGCCAGTGCTTTCATACTTTGTTTGCCACTAGGCATAATATGTATGGACATCAGCGTTATGGATACCTATCTGTCAAATTGTAATACTAGAGCAATATGCCAAAAGTCTCGGCAAAATTCTAAGTAGGACTTTGACCATATGACCAAAGCAGTCGGTGTCTAAGGTACCTGGTACTCTGCATGCCTAGACCTTGTCCATTAACAACAAACAAATATTACAATTTATGTATTTTTTTCAGTATAAATAAATAAAGCTTTTACAAGCCACTTTAGGCCCATTGCATAACAATCTGTCTCCATTGTCCCTTATTCATGATTTTATTTCTCCAGTCTTCTATTCCTTTCCTTGCTATGTCTTCCATTACTGCCTCCTTCCACCTATTTCTTGGTCGCCCCCTTCATCTAGTTTCTTGCGCTCTGCCTTCCAATACTATCTTAGTAGCTCTTCCATCTGGCATTCTCCATATATGCCCAAACCATCTTAACCTTTGAGCTTTAATGAAGTCTACTATACTTGGCTCCCCATACTTCTCCCGTACCTCTTCGTTTATAAGTCTTCTCCAACCATCCTCCGTGCGAGTCCCTCCTAATATTTTTCGCAGCATTTTTCTCTTCCACCTACTTATCATGTCTTGATCTGCCACATTCTTCGTCCATGTTTCACATGCATATGTAGCTGTGGGTCGAATACAGTCTTATGAGTCGTAGGTCTGCATTTAGCGAGATTTGTTTTGAGGACATTATACTAGTTAACGCGCCCGCACATCTCGATGCTATTAACCTTGATTTAATTTCTTGTGTGTAAGTTAAGTTTTCAGAGATTAATGTTCCTAAGGAAGTAAACTCCTTAACTCGTTCTATTCTCAAATCGTAATATTACGGCATTATTATTGATGTCTTCATTTTTCCCACTACTTCTTTTTTAAAGTTGCTGAATATTGTCCAGTGGAAGTTGAAAAATGGAGTTTTTTAAATATGACCACAGAAGAAAATCGCAGGGAGTTAAGTCACAAGACCTCGGAGTCCGCACTGTAGACATGTTTTGACTAATAACTCTGTTTTCGTAAAACTCTCCAAGTAAATTTAAATTTTCTTGTGTTGTGTGAAGTTTTGCCCCATCTTATTGAAAGTAACTCTTTTGTAATTCATCGTCACGTAACTCTTCAAAAAACGGCGACAAAATGTCAATATGATATTGTTGTGCATTTAGCAAACCTAAAATTTGAATTATTAAAATAAAATTTAATCGTTTTGCAGCACTTACCTTCAGAAAATACAGGACCTATAACTCTTCTTTTACTAATTGCAGCCCAAACCCCGTTTTTTGGGGTTGAAGCTGTTCTTCAACATAAAAATTGGGATTCTCAGAGCTTCACATACTCATATTTTGTGAATTAGTATAGCCAGATAAATAGAATTATGCCTCATCAGTAAAGAAAGTTTTCCTAAATTATTGATAAACTAGTTACAGAATTCCAATCTAACCGGAGGATCGTTTGGCAGCAACCGGTAAGGAAAATAATGCAAATTGCTTCTTAATATCCTATGAGATGTTGGATACGAAACATTTAATTGCTGTCCTAAATGGCGAACAGATACGTGTGGTTGTTTTTGCACAATTTGTCTCGCATTCTTAACTACTTCTTCAGTGCGTATGTTTGGTCGACCACTGCCTTGGTTCCGGTGTAAATTTCCAGTTTCACGGAAGTTATGGACCATTCTTGATAAAGCATCACTAAATACCTTATATTGCATAGCTGTCGCGGGAAACTCCTCATTAAATATCCTAAAGGAGCCTTCAATAGAATAAATCCCATTTTCATCGACTTTATAAATTAATGCTTCCACATTTAAATAAATGAAAATGTAAAGAATATGAGACTACGAATGAGATTCCTTGTTGGCATGGATGTCGGTGTGCTGGTCTAAACTTCGAGCGGCTTTAAATTTTCATACGAGAAACGTCTTGAGCTTGGTTTACACTGGGGCCGGATCAGCGTTGGGAGTTGCGTGGTGTGGATTATCAGAAGATATCCACTCATTTTCCATGTCATAAACAAGAATTTTGATGCCAAAAACCCCCTATTCCACTTCCATTGTTTCATTGCTAGTATCTGAATCATTATCAATACCTGATTCTGACTCAGATTCCTCCAATTAAATAATGAAAGGTGGAATGTTTTTAAACGAAATATTTCCCATATGTTTCGCCCAGTCTTCCGAAATAGTTTTTTCACAATGATCACAATAATTTTGCCACATCTCGGAGGTACACTTTGAAAGAGCTTCAAGCCATAAATTCTTAACCTTATCCTTGAATGAAAGCTGAGAATTGATATGCTTGTTGTAGTAAGTTTTACAGAACCCCCATGCCATTTCAATAGGATTGTATTGGCAATGGTACGGAGGTAATCTAAGAACCTCATGACCATTCTCTTTCAAAAATTCGTCAGTCACGTAACGATTGTTATTGTCTTTCCTAAAAGGTTGAATTAAACTCCAAAGATGTTTTTTTGTAATTTTGCCCTCAATTTTGACATTGTGTTTAATTAACCAATCCTGCATCTGATCCTTCTTCCAATTAAGTGAGGATAACTTTTCCAACTGCACCGAATGGTACGGTGCATTGTCCAAGATTACTACACATTTACCAGGAATTTCGAAAAATCTCCCCGTTCATGGTTTTGTGATAATCCCTATCGTTATTATTTGAAGATAAGAATAGATCGCACCCTTGCAAAACCCAAATTTAGTTCCGGCATGCAAAACAGTGAAACGCTTTCCCTCCGATTTAATTTTAGACGGATTGCTTTTAATTTCAGAATCGTGTACCCATTGTCGGACGCTAGATCCATTTTGATAAATCCAGGTTTCGTCTAGGTACACGAATGTTATATTTTCACTAGAATTTTGGTATTGCAAGAATTTTCTCAAATAAGTAATTTTGGATGCAACAACATGTTTCTGTTCACATAGAATTTTACGTCCGTGTACATGTTTGTATTTATAACCCATTGATTTTAGAATATTATATAAAGTCGTTTTCCCCTTATCGAATTCGAAATTTTCACGCACGTCCTTTAATAGTCTAGCCAAAGTAAAGTGCTCATTTTTCAAGTGATAATTCCAAATCTGTCGTTGCAAATCTTCCCGAAATGCAAAATTTTTATAGTATGTATCATCTTTAGGTCGTGGGCTAAAAGGTTTAATTTCAAAATTGTCCCGCCCAATAATACTTCTTATAGTTCTTTTGGACACCTAAAACAGTACAAAGCCCAAAATTAAAGCAACAGTTAAGTTTTATGCATAAATACTTGCATCCCAAATATCAGTAAGCCGGGCAAGGATTTCAGTTTTAGTAAGATCTGGCCTGTCGGTTTTATAATGCCTGTAGGCCTTTGTAATTTTCAGTTTTGTGTCACCTTTAATTACTTTTGGCATATTGCTCTAGTATCACAATTTGACAGATAGGTATCCATAACGCTGATGTCCATACATATTATGCCTAGTGGCAAACAAAGTATGAAAGCACTGGCAACATTGCACGTTTAACCTCAAAATATCAAATTAGACACTTTCGTGAGCCTCCTGTACATAACAGCTGATTCTGACAAAGTGTCAGAAAGAAATTCTAGGGAGTTTTAATTTTCTTAAACATAAAAACAAAATTCCATGTCTACCTACTTGGAAAATAACTATTGAACGGTTTATATGCCTGAACGCGCCCTCATTCAAAAATGGATTAGATCTTTTTTCCTGCTATTATTATTATTATAATTATTATTATTTTATTATATGTAATATTATATAATTTTAAATGAATAAATGTCCGATATTAAAGTCATTAATTTAATGATACATGTTTTTAAAAATCTGCAAAACTCACATTGACAATCTGGTGCAAATGAAACAATCATTTTTTTCGTACACTAGCATTGAAAGAGCTACTTTGCCGTACAATTTATTAATCAGAAAGTTGCACTTTGCGGTATTCGTACGGCAAAGTAGTATTTTGCGGTATTCGTACGGCAAAGTAGCACTTTGCCGTACGTTTCCTTAGTTACAACACATATAATATTACATTACATTAATATTACTCTACTTATTTGCTATATACGAGGATAAATTTAGTATTCCGTTTTGTATGCTAGTGTACGAAAAAATATTGTACGAAACTCGTATGAAAGTGGTTTTTCCATACTCGTCTCGAAATTCCGGACTCGGCCTAACGGCCTCTTCCGGAAACATCTCACTCGTACTGAAAAGCTCCACTTTCTATACTTGTTACGTAAATTACTATTACTTCCTTTTACAAGAAAGGAAGTATTGGATTCACCCCAAAAATTCGAAATTGAGTTTTCAACAGATCTTCACGTTTCAGAGTCCGCTGATCCAAAAAAACATATTTTTTTTCATTGGTCTGTGTGTCTGTCTGTCTGTCTGTGTGTCTGTCTGTCTGTCTGTGAACAGAATATCTCAAAAACGAAAAGAGGTATGGGGTTGAAACTTCATATATAAGTTTTGTGTACTATGTAGATGCGACAGCAAGCTTTTGAAGAAAATCGCATAACCGGAAGTAGGTGTTTACTCTTGTGATTTTTCAGTTTTTTTCGATTTTTTCAAAAACATTATCGTTCCACAAACATGTTCCATGTTACGCGTAGAAACTACAGGATAGTGGCAGTTCTATAGTAATGTGGAAGTAACCAGTCCCGCACTTCTGTGCTGACCGGCCCCGGCAACGAAGTCGAGACTGGCGTAACAAAAAAGCTACAAAAAAGCTACAAAAAATGAGCCGGTTCCGAACTAGTGCCGCTACATATGTCCGCTAAGCAAGCGGATCCGCGCTTTGCTCAGGCCCAGTAAAGGCTACAAAAGGGAGACCGGCGTAACAAAAAAGCTACAAAAAAGTTACAAAAAACCAGCTGGGTCTGAACCTGTGCCGCTACTGTGAAGGTTCAAGCTAGCGGATCCGCGGTTTTCTCGGACCCGGCTGAAGCTACATATGCGCGACCAGCGTAACAAAAAAGCTTCAATCGAGCTACAAAAGACCCACCGGGTCTTATGTGGTGCCGCTACAGAGTGCTCGCTAGCTTGACAGCGCTCAATTCTAATATTATCTTCGAACAGGTTGTTGAAAAGTGTCTGAATAATGTTTTGGTTAAAAATAGCTACCTTGATTGGTTTTCGAATAAAAAAATAAAAACCAAAATTGCAAAATTCAATTTTCTTGCGATGTTTAGAAAATTAAAGTTGCAGGTCAAATTTCTTTTCAGGTTACTAATTAGCACAAAAATAAGCAACTTTGCCCTCATTTACCGACTTCGCATCTTTTAAAATAATCGAGATCCCACTGCTTAAGCTCGTATTAAGTTTAAGATAGTCCTTTTCTAATCGCTTTAAATTTCCTTGTCCGTCCAGATTTTGAGTATGTGAAAGTATTCTAAAAGTTTGTTATCCGGGCTGGATTACCTTTTATTAATCAAATAGCCGCATCAACTTCTTCGATTATTGGGGATGCGTTGTTGTTGTTATACTTATCTGGAATTTTATGTTGTACAATGTCCGCTGCTTCGAATTCTTCTGCGATAGTTTCTGGTTGATCTCTAAAGGTTTGTTAAAATATTCTTTCTTGTTCCTCTTGGAGCTTATCAGTACATCGTTAGTTAATTTCTCGTTATTTTTCCGACATCGGTTTGTTCGAGATTTATATCCTTCACGCAGTTGTTTTATGAACTTGCATGCATTTTTTGAGTCGTGTTTCAAGTTTTCTTCCATTTCGAGGAGTCAGTTCATATTTTTTTCTTAGATCTACGTATTTTATTCGTTATCCGCTATGCATCGTGTTCATTCAAATTGCTCTTTTCTCTCTCGCGTTTGCTTACGCTTTTAGTGTGATAAACCTTGTACGGTTACTTCTGCAATCGTTGTTCTTATTTTATTCCAACGGTTTACTGTTGTTTGGCCATAATTGTTATTAATGTTTTTTTAGATTGTTCATTATTTCCTCAAACTAAAACAAATACTTAATCATAAATCACAAATATTCATCTACTAGCTACATAGAAAAATAGTTAGTGGTCCAAGTAACTTGGACGATAAATAATTTAAAAATTATTGCAAATAAAGCTGTAGTTCTACTTTTAGGTAAAAATAAAATAAGGGAAACATATGAAGATAAAGTTTACATGAAAGTTAAATATGTTAATATAAAAATTTCCAAAAGCATTAAGAATCTCGTATTATTTATTGATTCAAAAGTATTATTTAGAGATCACATCGTATATACTATTAAAAATGCATTTTCCAACTTGAAACTGATATACGTATAGCTGCAGACATTATTTAAATCGAAAAATTAAGATATTACTTTGTGAGTAATTGGTTCTATCACAATTTAATTACTGCGATTTTGTATATGGACCCTGCCTTGATAGTATAGATTCTAAAAGGATTCAAAGAATTCAAAATCCATGTTTGGGGCTATTTTTTGGAATTAGAAAATATCAATCCATTTCTTCTAAGATAAAAGAAGTAAAATGGCTTAACATGAATAACAGAAGAACTCTGCATGCTTTATGTTTATTTCACAAAATTATTACTACTGGAACTCCTCCATATATTTATAATAAACTTAAATTTACTTCTACTTGCCATTCGTTTAATTTTAGAAATAAAAATCTAATTGCTATTCCATTGCACAAGTCCCAACTGTACAATCGATCGTTTAGTTATAATATTGCCAGTTCTTATAACATTTTATCTAAAAGCTTCAAGTCTTTATCATTATCTAATTTTAGACTCCGTCTTCGTCGTATCTTGATGAGTAGACAATGATTTTTTTTGCCTGAGTATTGTTTGCCTTTTTGCTGCTCTCTACTTAACTAAACCACTGAACGATTGTTATTGCTTGTATCCTTGACTGTTCTTTTTTTTCCTTCTTTCTATCTTTCTTATTTCTCCTCATTTTTAATTCTATTTTCACTTTTTGTATGGGGTTAAGTGGTAGAACAGACTGCTATTAGTTTAGCTTGTCTGAAGTTCGCCTCATTGAACCTTGTTTCATTATTTAACTCAATTACTATGTAATTTATTATGTTTATATTTTTTTGGTTGGTTCAATAAACGGCATTATTATTATTATTATTATTATTATTCTTATTATTATTATTATATTGTAGGTTTTGTGATAATAGAGATTACTCTTCTTTAAGCAACTCAGAAATATCCAATAGTTGTATTTTACCAGTACTGCAATATTTTCAAGATAATGATCACAATATCTCTATGTTAAATCAGTACTTATCTTATTATAAACGATTTATGTCATAAGCCTCTTTCCCTATCAGCACCAGTAGAAAGGCGATATTCCTGTGCCGGTATGATCGTGCCACCGAAAAAATCAATGAGTGATGCTACATTTGAAAAAATATTGTTAATTAAAACTAATGGATACATTAAAATTTAAATAAATTCATCAATAATTGTATTGCTATCGTTTGTAGTTGTTACTCAGAACTCATTCTATTATATGTGTTATAAACTAAAGAAAGTATACTTAATAGAATTATACTAGCAGTCCAGTGAGACAAATGTCTCATTTAATAAAACAAAAAAGACCGTTTTGCAAATAGAACGCGTATTCACCACACGTACGTATATGACGTCATTGTTGGTAGCAAACTACCAGTCGCATTCGCCTTGATAAAATTTGCCTAGAATCTAACCTAAAAAGTTAGGATTAGGATATAATTAAGATAATAATTAGTGCTAGAGACTGAAATTCGGTTCCTGACCTGACATGACCATTCCAAACATATAACTTTAATAACTTTTTTCTCTATCTCTTACGGTTTGGCTGCTGAAACAGCGTCCCAGACAGACAAAACAGCGTCCCGGACAGACCAGCGTCCCGGACAGACACGTCTATTAGATAAAGTATATAGTTAAAGGCATTGTTAATTGAAAATTTTATTTAAATAGGTATTTTCTATTTTACATCTTAAGCTGGTATGACACGATACTAATTTTTTGCGAAAATTTAGGAATATATTTTGAAAAAATTTACTAGTAAATTTCTCTTGAAAAACCTGAACAGTAGTAAACCATTTCAGAAATATTTATATTTTATGACTTATGAATGCAACTAAAGTCACTTGAAAATCAAATGTCAGAGCCATACAAATTGGAAAGTTTTCTTTTCCGCTGAACGCGTCCATCACTTGTACGTTGGCGTTGGCAACACTGTCAGACTGTCTCTAAATCTAAATATTTGGGTTATATTTAGTTTAACAGTTAAAGCGGCGGTTGTGATAATGATAATATTTACTGCAAATATGGGAAAACGTTAATTATTAATTTCCAACTAGCAGTTGTGATCGAGTACATAGCCAAGTTTTGTAAATTCCTATATAATTTAATATAGCGATGCATGCTACAAAACTGTCCCACATTCTATCATTTATTGTAGGTTAAAATCTTGTTTTTAAAACACCACGATGAATACTACACCGTAAGTAATACATAATAACGTTTGTTAGCACCAAATCACATCTATTCTTTTGTTTATAGACACTGGAGAAGAGTATGGATGGCAGTAGCCGGAAAATGCAAAAGAGTTTCCACACCTGGAGCTTCCGAAGCTCTTCGTTTGACTAAAAGCTGTATTTTAGAAGGAATAACTATGTACAAACCATATACAGAAGAGAGCTACAAAACATGTCTAACAAACATTTCCGAAAATGTAACGAATGCCGAATTTAAAAAATTTCTACAGAGATTGAGTAAATGCTTGGTAAATATTAGTTTCAATTTGTATATAAGAAATATAGTAGTGGCCCGATAATCCAAATCAATTAAAACCAGATGATTCGGAGTGTGAAAACATCCAGATTACAGGATCATTTAATAAACTCAAGTGTATTTAGTTAGATATAAAAGTAAAAGTTCAGGACACTTCATTTCACACGTAGGAATATGGCCTGAGACCTAATCTTTAAGGTGATTGGGTGGGCCGTTCCAGTTGCCGGATATGGGGATTGCACCCTGTACCGTAGCGCCGCAGCTTGAGCTTCCTAACCGATTGGCCACACTAGTGCGTTTAGTTAAATATACCACAATTTAAAAAGTGAAGGAACTGAACTGGCCATATATGTAATACTCCTATATATTTAGCGCCTGTAAGTGGAGAAGTCACAGCGCAAGTAAGACATAACCATCTCTTTCTACGCACTTGGTGCATTGCGCGCAAGTGTCGTCTGTGAACATGTGAACGAAGCTGTGCAGTTCCAATCCTCAGGCATGCACACGAAACGCGTAGTGCTCAGAAAGAGACGAGCGTATTATATGTCGGTGCCGTAACGTTTTCGCCCGTTCCCAGACCCTACTAGCAATATAGGAGTATTACATATATGGAACTGGATAATTTTCGTTTGTTTTAAATTGTTTTGTTTTATTGACTTCGGATTAACGGGATATTACTTTAACACATGATTTTTTATCTTACTAATAGTTATCTTTGTTTCATGAAAAGAATTTAGATGCTGGAATGTCTTGGGCAGTGCTCTGCAATTATTTAATGTTCGAATGCTATAAAAAAGTCGAGAATTTTGAAGAAATTGTCGATATTCAACCGAGTCAACAAGAATTTATAATTAACGTGTGGCAGTTTTACACGTTAGAACGAATGTACCTAATAAGGATTTTAAACTATATTTTAGAAAATCATAAAAACGAAGAGCACCCATTTTATGAAGAATACGATAAATTTGTTGAAGAAGCAACGTACAAAAAAATTCGGCAGAGTTTATTTGGACAGTTACAACAATTGATTACAGAAATTGATTATAAAAACTCGACTAACTGCGTTGAGCTTAGACAGTGGGTAGAACGATGTAACGATGAACAACTGCAAATTCTTTTGTCTATTTTAACAACTGTAGCGTACGAAAAATTTGAAGTTTTGGAACTTATACAGATTTTCCAAATATTTAAAGAACATAATTTTACTCATTCACCTCATAATATGGAAGTAACGATATTATCAAGATCAATCATTTTGAAGAGCATTCAAAATGCTGAAGTTGCAGTTTTTCTAGCCAGCTTTGAAAACTTTTGGTAAGTATTTTCGACTATTGATTATGTTATGTTATAGAAAAGGTTCATCATATAATTTCATTCATATCTACTAGCGTTAAGCGTTTGATTAGGTTAAGAACATGGTAGTAAAATTATTTTTGGGATTACTGAAGTATGAAACTTGAAAATATTAGAAATCTGTCATGTTTTGTTTAGTTCGTTTATTATCAGCCTTATTAACGTCCCACTGCAGGGGCATCGGCCTCTCCTCGTTGCGGTTTATGCGTTAAGACTTCACATTTGCCAAAGCCGGCAGTTGGCTTCCAATTTATTGTATACCTTGTTTCTTGCTTTTGCTGCCAGTCACGGCCATTTCCACTTTACTTTTATGCAGTGCTGCCGCTGCACTATATCGGAAATATTAGCACATTTTTAAATCGTTAAGTGCCCGTGCAGAGCGTGGGAGACTACAACGTGTGTAACCTACTGTAGCTTTTTCTTAAGCGTTGTTGTGCTCACCTATCTTTTAGTTTTAGGAATATCATTAGTATCTTATTTTATGTCGCTGTTAGTTTATTTAATAGTAATTGACCATGTTTGCGCACCATAAATTAGAGTTGGAATAACACATTTATTAAAAATCTACCCTTTTCACTTTACAGTGGAATTGTCGAAAAATATTGTTTGTGTGATGATTTTTTCAGTGCCCAATTAATTTTTCTTTGTATTTCTCTCATGATTTCTGCCGAAAGATATGGTTTGTTGTAGGTAGACTTCTTCAGCACTTGTTTTTTCTTACAACTGTATTAATCATTATTATATTCATTTGGGTTAGCATTTTTTCTAGAGCCTTTGCTGTTAGCGAATAGCATAATATTATCAACAAATCTGAAGTTTAATGAAATTTATTCCTTGATTTTTCTAATTAAATTCCTTAAATAATTGCCCTAGTGTAGAGTTGAATTATAAAGCCGGAGACAGAGAGTCCCTCGTCTGACATCCTTCATGATTCTAAATCTTGGACCTTTCCATTTTTATGTAACCTATGGTGTTTTTATCTGTGTTTTTGATAAGATTGATCTATGCAGTTTCAACTTCTTGTTCTGCTAACGTCTTCCTTAAGTGGTTGTGCTGTAGTGATTCGAATGCTTTGAAAAATCTAACGCTATAAATAAGGGCAAGTTGTACTATACAAGATGTTCAAAAAATAGGAGGAAAGATTTGGGGGGCTAATAGTACTCCATAGAGTGAGAAAAAAAGTGTCTGTAAACGTAGGTCCAGAACTGTGTTTTATGGGAGCTTCATAAAGTAGTACAGATACAGCAAATTTGGTGTAATTTTGAATATCTACGATACTTTTTATGCTGCATTAGATGTCCTTAAAAAATTAGTATAAAGCTCTGAAGCGATAATTTATACAAGGGCGAGGGGATGTCTTTTGTTATAACTTTTTGCAATCAAAATTTTAATTAGTTCTGGTTAGATATTTGTAAAGGTTAGACTTTTTTATACAGTTGGTCAAAAAGTCGGTATCAAATGTAAAAAAAATCATTTTTTCAAAAAAACTTAATAATTTGTGCTTGTCTGAAAACCTGTGTAACACCTATTAGATAAACCGTGCGATTTTTACTTAGTTAGAAAATGACGTTTTTCGCAATTGTCAAAATCCAAAAATACTATTTTCCATAAGTAAGCAAGTTTTCAATTAAATTTTTTAGCATCTGTTAGTTTTAGCTAACTGAACAATCTCAAGGCCATAAAACGTTTTTCTTTAACTTCCGCAAAAATTGAAGTTTTCAACTTTTGGAATAATTTTCAAAATTTCACACACCAAGACTTAATTTCGAAATTCAAATTTTTTAAGTGAAAACTTTAATGAGTTATAATTGTAAAAAACAATTGAAAACGTTAATTATTCCTTTTAAATTTTTTATTATTTACCGAAAAGTAATATTTTTGCATAATTTTTACTTCCTTTTACAATAAAGGAAGTATTGGATTCACCCGAAAAATTCGAAATTGAGTTTTCAACAGATCTTCACGTTTCAGAGTCCCCTGAACCCAAAAAACATATTTTTTTTTCATTGGTCTGTCTGTGTGTGTGTCTGTCTGTGAACAGAATATCTCAAAAACGAAAAGAGGTATGGCGTTGAAACTTCATATAAGAAGTTTTTTGTAATATATAGATGCGACAGCAAGCTTTTGAAGAAAATCGCATAACCGGAAGTAGGTGTTTGCTCTTGTGAATTTTCAGTTTTTTTCGATTTTTTCAAAAACGGCTTGAACGATTTTCTTCAAACTTTACATTTTTATTACATTTTTAATGTGTATTGATGTGAGATTGGTGCTTTTCCAGTTGAATACTTTTAAAATGGGTTTCTTTTGTTTTCTTTGTATTTTTTTATTAACTCCTATTTTAAATAGAACACCCTGTATATTATTACATTTTTGAATTCAACTTAAGATTCTACAAAAAATTTGTTTCTTTAACTAACGCTCTATTTTGTACTGTTTTTGTAGAATTTGTAATTTTTAGAAAATTTTTGACAAATGATTAAAAATTAAAAATGAAATTTTTGACTAATTATAAGATCACTGTAAAAGGAAGTTGTGTGAGTGTATCACACCAGAATTTTAGGTTTTTGATGCAAGAGCTCTTTAAGAAAAAAAAATCAGTGATAACTTAATACAGCCTGTCCAAGATAAGGAGGGAGGGCCAGTATGGGGATCTCGTTAATTGTAAGAGATTCAAATTTGGTTAAATGGGAAGAAAGTTGTGCAATTAAAGGACTAACAAAATAACGCCTAGAAATCCTTGATATGACTTTTCGTTTTTGAATTATCTCAAGAATACCGAATTTTTGGATTCTCTATTTTATTTTTTTCTGGCGTTAATATTATAGTTAGAACGAAACTGATTAAACTTCTTTATAGCAACTTCTAGTGGACTTAATGATTACGTTACCAAATTTTTTATCCGACGTTTCGTTTTCGAGAAACCATCATCAACTTAATTTTTTTAAATACAGTCAGACCTCGCCGTTCGCGGGGGTTACGTTCCAGAAGAATGCCGCGAAGCGCAAAACCGCGATGTGCAAGTAAACACATAAATGATAAAAACGGGGTTACGTTCCATAAGCTAGATTTATTTAAACTATGCAACTTCAAAAAATTCAAAAATACATAAACATGCTTATACAAGCATGCAAATACGTGCATTTTCAAAACATATGCAAATACGTACATTTTCAAAACATAAAATATAAAGCAAAAAACACTAAAACAAAAAACATTGAAAAAGCATAAAACATACTGACTACAACAAATTCGATTCAGGTCCGATTTATAATAAGAGATTCCAATAAATATGTTCGATAAGTGTGTTTACAAGTTCTTGATAAATAATGTTATTTAGGTGTTCATGACATAAACCGCATACGTCTGCTTTATTTACTTACGGCCGGTCTTATGAAGGTCACTAACCTGACGTTAACTTTAAATTGCTGTTAAAATAAACAAAAGGTCATCAAAACATTGGCGCTTATGACATATTATTCATTAGTAAAATAATTTTTATGCGCTTTTGTTTATTTTAACAGCGAATTAAATTTAACCTCAGATTAGTGGCCTTTATAAGACTGGCCGTTAGTGTGTGAAAGTTGAAACAGTTAACATTGGCAATTCCATCCGCGAACGGCAAAGCAAATATCCGCGAACGGCAAAGAAAAGGGAGCGCAAAGGTGCCCCGCGTAAAATTAAATCAGCGAACCGCAAAGCCGCGAACGGCGAGGTCTGACTGAACGGTCCTAATTTTCTGATGCCAAATTTGTAAAGCCCGTTGTTTCTGAATTCAACAATGTACGACACATAATGGTTTAATTACGTTTTGAGTCTTTTGACCATCATCAAGAAATTTTTGGATACGGACCTGTGTCTTAGAGCATTTCATACGTTGTTTCAGGGTTTGTAATTTAAAGAAAGAAGTAATGAGCCTTACTGAATGTTTTTTATTTCTAATTTTAATTATTGTTTATAGGTAAGAAAAATTGTCAGTAAATTAATTACCGAGTATTGAAAATTATTTGTATTCCAAGACCAAAAGTGATTATTAAGAATTAAAAACATCCAGTGTAGCTTATTACTTCTTTTTTAAATTACATAAACTAAAACAACATATGCAATGCTCTAGGACAGGGATGGCCAACAGGCGGCCCGCGGGCCGCAATCCGGCCTGTCAGGCCCTTGCAACCGGCCTGCGATCTCCTTGTCCAAATTGTAAAAAATGTACGCATTATTTCAAAATTTAAAAAAAAAGAAGATAAAAAAATACATTGCCGTATAATAGTATAATACATACATACATACATACAAGTCCCATTATTCCCTTATGCCTTATGGGACATAGGGTGTTGACGAAGTGTCTCCACTCGTCTCTGTTTCTTGCCATTCCCCTCAGTTGCTGGATCGATTTTTCTGTTTCCTCTTCCTTGTGGGTTCCACGTTACGGCTACTCTGCAGGTTTCTTCTTCGCGCTTTCTTGCGGTGTGGCCAATCCATCCATATTTTCTTTTATGGACCTCTGTGATTACTTCTAGTTGGCTCGTTCTTTCCATCAGTTCTTGATTTGATACCCTATCTTGCCACCTTATCCCAAGTATGTATCTCAGGCACCTGTTGACGAAGATTTGTAATTTTGCTATGGTCGCACTGGTAATTCCCCATGATTCGCACCCGTACAATAACACCACTTTAACAGTTGTGTTAAACACTTTTAATTTGGTTTTCTCTTCTAGATTGCTTGCTCTCCATATTTTACTCATGTTGATAAAAATGCCTCTCGCTTTATTTATTCTGTGCTCGACCTCTAGGGTTGAACCACCATCCCTCACAATCACGCTACCTAGATATGTAAATTTATGTGCTTTCTTTTCTTTGCCGTTCGCGGATTACTTTGCCGTTTGCAGATGGAATTGCCAACGTTAACTGTTTCAACTTTCACACACTAAGTAAATAAAGCAGAGGTATGTGGTTTATGTCACGAACACCTAAATAACATTATTTATCACAAACTTCACTATCACACTTATCGAGCCTTATTTCTTTGCCCTTCTTACCAAAGCGGACCCGAAATAAATTGTAAAATTATAACTTTAATAAACAAATGGACATTCGAGCTCTAGATTCAAGTGGCAGATTTATGTTACGTATGGAATTTTAGTTCAAGCTTTACTGTCGTCTCGAGCGTTTCTGCAGAAAATTTTTGAATTTTTTGAGGTTGCATAGTATAAATAAATCTAGTGTACTTGTGCATCGCGGTTTTGCGCTTCGCGGCATTCTTCTGGAACGTAACCGCCGCAAACGGCGAGGTCTGCCTGTATAAGAAAAATCAAAATGATTTATTAACAAAGTTTTCCCAACTCAAACGAATGCCCGATATCTACTAAACTTGTTTAACCCGTCAGGACGCGCGCGTGGGTAAAAAATACCCCAGCGCTGAAAAAACTTAATAAAATCTAAAATCTTTTTTGCACACGCTTCCGCTCCTAGGTACCTCTCGAGTAGACTCTCCGAAGTACAAATGCATCGTATTTATGCTTTTGATATCAGTTACAATCTAGCTGTAACGGGATAATATGTTATGGGGTAAATTTTACCCACGCTCGTGTCGACTTGAAAAGTCGTGAAAAGTGAATAATTAGAAATAATAATGGAATCATGTCCTTTTACTTCGAAATGGGCATTTAAACAAACTCTGGCAGAAGCCGATTTGGAAAAGATTGTAGCTGAAATGTCACACACTGAAGATCATGTACCGTCAAGTGATGATACAGAAATAGATGAAAAATGTGAATTTTAGGAAATAAAAAGGCGTTTTAATATATATAATATTATTATTTTGCTCTTCATGATCCATTAATATATTTTACTACTACATAGTGCAATATTAATTTCTTTACACAGCCATTTCATTATGGGGTAAATTTTACCCCACTCGCGTCCATACGTCACAAATTAGGACGCGCGTCCTGACGGGTTAAAGTATAGACCAACTAAAACGTAAATTTTTGATTTTATTTGCCACAACTTTCAAATAGAATGTGCAGTTTTCTAGAGATCTCCTTAGAAATTTCAGTGCTTTTTTTGAAATTATTATTAGAAAATTATTCTGTAACTTTTACAATATATACAATATGTTGTTTTACCATTTTTATTTATTTAATTTCTACAATTGACATTTGGTTAAAATATGTCATAGTTAGAGATGTTCTATAACTATTTAATATTTTCCTATTTTCTCAAAAATATACGTGTGTATGCCACTGAGTTAAAGATCTTAACATTAATTTATGTGCTTGAAAATTCTTATCATTAAATCTTTCCGTACCTTAGCCATAAATTATACTTCCCTCTACATGTTCTTCTTAATTATCAAAAGGACCAATTTTACAATTAAAATCCTCCAAAACTGTAACATATTTTGTTTTGTATATTTTATAATGCTTCTTCTAATAAATCATAAAATTTAGTAGAATAGACTCTCGATTATCCGATTTGCGGCTTAAGCGTGCCTGCAACCAGTGTCGGCGATTATTTCAGACACAAGTAAACAAGCTCATAATGTTTTATTTACACAGAAAGTGTTTAAATTTAGTTTTTTGTTGCCTTCTTTTGTAGGAAATAAAATTTATCTACGACCACTACTAAAAGTAGGCCTTTTAGCGCTAGCTTGTTTCACTAAAAGTGACGTTTTATAGTTTAGCGTGGTTAAAGAAATCAGCTGTTTACTTTTAGCCCATGTGCTAAAAGTGAAGTGAGGTTGTAAAACTACAATTTTGAACTGGAATTGAAGTTGTAAAGTTATTCTAGTTGCTTCTTGCGTTACAGATAAAGTGGTTTTAAAATAATTAAAGCGTTATGTAATGAATACAGTCAGATGTGGAGTATTAACAATTACATTTCGTAACTGACCTTGACAGTACTGGCTTCGCAAACATTCGCCCGCGCGGCATGGCCTACTGTTTATTATGACATAAATTAGAAGTGTCGTAGATGCAAACTTTTGTTAAATCGATATTTATGGATTAATAACAGTAAAATTAAGGTCGTAGATAAAATATTGTATGCAACGCGTGCTAAAAGTCGTTTATGCACGACACATGTTATGAAACTCAGCCTTCGGCTTTGTTTCATAATTTTCGTGTCTCGTTCATAAACGTCAACTTTTAGCACTTGTTACATAAGTAGCTATTATTTGTGTAGTGGAAGTCTTTATTACTTATACACCTACGTTTTTCAGCATTTTTCTGATTTTTTATTATCTGTGTATTTCCTCCCAGTCATTACCCCAGACAATTGTGAGTCTACTGTAATTGCAATACGCATTTTCTTAGTTTATTAGACTTAGGAATTATTTTATAATTTTAGGTCGAACCAATCTTTATGGTATTCCCATGCAAATGAAATAGATAAAATGATCCAAGAAACTTCTTCAAGTGGAAATATATCTGTTGTATTACTAGGTTGGGTAATGCTGCAATCCACCCTACCAGATAATATGATTTCATATGCATACCACACACAGCTTCAAGAATACCTTTGTACAGCTTTAAATCAGAACGTCTTTCTCCACTTACTTGAGTGTGTGAACGATCCTGTGTTTAAAGTAAGTAACTTCTATGTGACAATCATGGACTTCTATACCTTGTTAACGTTAATTATGTTATATTTATGCAATCATCTCACTACAGGATTCCACTGCTGGTCTGGTTATGAAGACTGCTGTTTTTACGGTACTAGAAGTTTTATGTCTCAGATTTGGTGGAGATACCGTATTCGAACAAAAGGAATCTATCGATTTATTAAGCCAGTTATTACACACTGAACAGTTAGGAGTATTATGGTTTACAGGTCGTAATAAAGGTGTAATATCACTGTACCACAGTACTGTTTCAATTTTTCCACATCAATTTCAACCATTATCATCTATCGCCGAAGCTCTTATTAGCCTAAAATGGAAAAGTGAATCGGTAAGTATACACCATTTCTTATTTAAGTATCAATTAAAACGATAAGTCTTGACAATGATATTACATGAATTCTAACTTATACATATATTTTCTTTGTTTTATTGGCTAGTCAAAATGTGTCGCTCATTTCAGGAACAACATAACCAGAAATGTTCCTGCTAAAAATATTATTAATGAAGATAGCTTTCAGTTCTATTAGCAGATTATACATCAAAATTTTTAATTGCTTATTTTAGGTAATGCATGGTGAAATAGTTATTTCGTGAAAAAGCAAACCTTATACGAGGGCAGGTTGAATACTTTTCAGCCTTAGAAAGAAAACAAGTTTTGTTTGATTTGAGACTGATTTTATATTTCCATATAATCCCCTTTGAGCTCAATGCACTTATCCAGCGCTGCTCTAAGCGACGCATGCCCTCCGTGTAGTGCAAAACGTCAAGGTCTGCAAAATATGCGTTTGCGGCATCGATGACTTCGCCGTTTGATGAAAATTTCTTTCCTCCAAGTTATTTTTTTAAATTTGGGAATAAGAAAATGTCATTGGGAGCTAGATCAGCTGAGTATGGTGCATGTGAAATCAACTCGAAGCCTAAGGTGTGGATTTTTGCCATTGCAATTGTCGACCGGTGAGGAGACGTGTTGTCATGGTGGAACAGCACTTTTTTCTTCGACATGTGAGGGCGTTTTTGGGCGATTTTGTCTTGTAAACGATCCAATAATGCAGCGTAATATTCACCTGTGATGCTTCTTCCCTTTTCAAGATAAGCAATAAAAATTATACCATGTGAATCCCAAGAAACTGGCCATTACCTTGTCGGCCGATAAAACGGTCTTGGCCTTTCTTGGTGCTGGAGAATCACCACTGTGTCGATTGTTCTTTTGTGTCAGGGGTGTAGTGGTGCACCCATGTTTCACCAACAGTAACAAATCGTCGCATAAAATCTTGTGGATCGCTGCGAAAACGCTGCAAACACTCGTTTGAAACATTGAATCGTTGGGAGTTTTTGCTCAATTGTCAGCAATCGATGCACCCATCTTGCACACATTTTTTTCATGGCCAAATTTTCGTGCAAGATTGAATGTACATGTTCTTTAGATATTCCTACGTCAGCTATCTCTTGCAATTTTAATCGGCGGTTGTTTAAAATAATGTTGTGCACTTTGTTAATCATTTCTTCGGTGGTAGCAATTTTTGGTCTTCCCAAACAGGGTGTATCGTCACAGCAGATTCTCCGAAAGTAGAATCTAACTCATTTTTAATTTCCGTGGCAGTTAAGCCTTTCAGTACAAAATATTTTATAACAACTCTATGCTCGTGTTTTTCCATTTTTCACAAATAACTTATAACAACAACTTTAGCGGGCAGTCACACGCGCAGTTATTAATCAAACGTTTTAATAACTCAGATGCAACACTTTAGAGGTTAAAACTTGACAGCTGTTACAAAATTAATACATTCATGGCGCCCTCTCTAGAGCAGGCCGAGAAGTATTCAACCCACCCTCGTACTGATTTAATAGTTTTGGCAATAAAACTGCTACCAAATTTCTGAATTTAATATTAAATCTTGATTATTTCATGAAAAAGGTAAAAAATTGTTTATGAATTGCTCATTGTATGATATTGGCAACAAGTCCGTTGACTACATGAAAAATAAATTCTATTTGTGTTTTATTACTTTTTGTTCATAGTATTTATTCTTTCGACATATACAATTGTATTTACTATGTTTGATTTATTATTGCTCTCATCGTATTTAAAACAATTTCTCTGCTTTAGCAAAGAATTACATTTATACATGTTTAGATATATGCTACTTTACTAATAAACATATTTCTAGGTGATGGAGGAATTACATCACATGTGTTTTTACGTGGAAAAATTCGTGGGTAATGAACATGAGGCAATGAGAGTTAAAGAACACAAGATTGACAAGACATATACACCATATCAAAATGATTTAGTAGTATTTCCCCCAGGAACTACAGTAACATTTGTGAACAAGTTTAATCAAGTTTTCACCACTATTCACGGAAACTACAGTTATTTCAGAGTTTTGCAACAGCTGATAAACCAACTTTTTGATGAAATTGAGCATCATGTTTTTAATGAAAACACCGAAAATGCTATGACAGCAGGTTTCAAAGTACTTACAGCTATCCTGAAAGTGGACCATAACATAGCATATAACAGTCCTGACATAAAAGAATTAGTACGATTATCGCATTGCTTGTTCTTTACTACAGTAAAGATGAATGCCAAGAATATAAAATCAGCAATATACTGTTTCGAAATTTTGATACATCGGATGAAACATAATCAAAATCCAGATGAAATTGTGGAACATTTGCGAAATACTAAATGTCTACCTCAGATTTCTAAATCGAACTTCATCGGTGAAGATTTTTTCAACAGCAATTTATTAACTCAATCAACATTAATCCAATACATACAGGAAGAATGCACTAATCGTGGCACATATGATTTGCTGTCTTTATATATGGATCTTATACAAGCTGCTATGAACGTAAGTGGTAATCATTGTTTAAAATAATAAATTGCAGGAAGTATAGAGGATGTATCAGACATGTCCAAAAAAACTGATGCGTGTATATTGTTAATATGAGATCAGAGGACAAATGATGATCAGTGTATAATTTTTTTGTCATGTCTATTACACCCTGTATATATGAAACAAAAATTCAGGGATTGATGTGGATTGTAGTAGCACTTACGGATGCTTCATCTGTTCTCTAATTTAACCGAGTCTCTATCTCCGACTGCTGATAATCCTCATGCTGAACCGACTATATACTGTTTATTCTTGAAGGTCTGTAACATTTTCTTAAATTGTTAACTAATGCATCTGTTCATTTTGAATAACATCTCACATGTTTTAACCCTCCAATAACACACTTAATTTTTCAAATGTAAACTTCACACTGGGATTTTTAGAACCCAATTACATCTTGCTTTTCTTCAAAAACTTTCTTTGGTTTTGTGTTTTTGTGGGGATCTTCAGTGATAGTACGACAGTTTAGTGGTTTGCACCACTGGAACTGTTATGGTGTGTATTAAACGTTATTCACCACTATGGAATTAA
Organism: Agriotes lineatus; assembly: GCA_940337035.1. NCBI lineage: Eukaryota > Metazoa > Arthropoda > Insecta > Coleoptera > Elateridae > Agriotes > Agriotes lineatus. Next base: position 101,208,463 of record OW679202.1, read on the forward strand.
GTTCAGTAAGATACAACTGTTTGTGGAAAACAATAACATTCCTTTTATTTACTTTAGAACACACAAAACATTACAAACATATACAAATTCGTCAAACTTGATTTACATACAAATACGAATAGTGGGCAGCCTGGTTTTCGAGACGGAATTATTTATTTTTAACTGACCTTGGTCCTCGATTTACTTCAAAATGAGTCAAGTTGGAATATGCAGAAGAAGTAATCTCGAAAAACTAAACTACTTTCGCTTATATAGGTTGAACGTGAATGGAAGGGATATTTCCTATTCTTTTGCGCACAATAGGATTGTCCAGCTAGGCTCCTTCTATCTATTGTCGCACAAGTGGTTGAAATAACTTCCACCAAAAAAGGACTTTCCCTTTTGCCTTCTTCATTGATAGTTGCGTCGTTTACAACTGTATTGTCCACCAGTGTTGACTTTCCCTTTTCGCATATTGTATTGTTAGTCTTCTCTTTTGTTGGGCGATATCCCTTCGTTGGCGACATGGGTCCGGCAGTGCTAGAAATTGCATCGTCACATTTAGACAAGTTAGTTTAGATTGTTTCCTTGATGACATCAAACTTGACATTACAGATCTTTCTTACTGCACGCGTACTATTAACACTTTCTCTAGAACTGTCACATCGCAAACTACACTTTTACTAGCTCATTTACTTACTTACTTACTTAATCCTGTAGCTGCATAGGGAGCATAGGGCGTCCTGGGACGTTTCTGTAGCGGGGGTAATAGTACAAGGTTGCTAGTCTGGCACTATTTTCTTACCTTCACGTATTTTTTCTGTTTTTCGGTTAAGTTGAGTTGAGTTGTCTATTTGGTCTATGGTATTATAGTTTCACACACACTTTCTATAATTCCTTTCCACTCCCTCTTATTATGCGCTACGGTTTTTAGTTCACTCCACGTTTTGTTTATTAGCCCGCACTCTGTTGTTATATTTCTTTTCCATGTTATTGTTGGTCTCCCTTGTTCCCGTTTCCCCTTAATATTAAAGTCCAGTACTTGTTTCGTAATATCCGTGTTCGGCTTCCTTAATGTGTGGCCTATCCAACCCCATTTTCTTCTTGCAATATATTTCTCGATGGGTTCCTGGTTTGTGCGCTGCCACAATTCTTTGTTTGAGATTCTGCTTGGCCAGTATACACCTATAATTCTTCTGGGGCACTTGTTTATTAATACTTGTATTTGTTTAAGTTCTTTTTTATTAAATGATCAGGTCTCACTTGCATATACTTTTAACATTTGTATCAAAGATGCGCATCTTTGTTTTCTAAGAGATCTTTTTGGAGTTCCAGACTTTCTTCAATCTGCCGAACGCATTTTGCGCTTTGCCTATTCTTCTTTCTATATCTTTCTGGCATCCTCCACTATCATCAATTACACTACCTAGGTGAACGAATTCGTGTACATTCTCGATAGGTTTACCATCCAGCCTAATCTCTTCTATATTCTTCGTGCTAATTCTCATCATTTTTGTTTTTCCAGTGTTTATTTTAATTCCGATTTTAGCCGCTTCATCTTTAAGTTTGTTAATGTTTTGTTGCATGTGACCAAGTCTTTCGGTTATGAGACACATGTCATCGGCAAATTCTAAATCTTTTAATACCTTTCCGTACCTCCACGCTAGTCCTTTCCTATTATCATTTACTTTCTTCATAACCCAATCAGCAGCAAGCAGGAATAAAATCAGTGAGAGAATGCAACCTTGTCGCACTCCACATTCAATATTTATTGGTTCTGACACCCCCCCCCCCTGTGTTCGTTTATTGCGCTGAAGTCTTGGTATGATAGTTTTATTATTTGGATAATCTTTTTTGGGATTCCATAGTCTTGGAGTATTTTCCATAACATTGATCTATTTACTTTATCGAAGGCTTTTTCAAAATCCACAAAACCAAAGTACATTTCTTTCTGCTATTCCATGCCTTCTATTATTATTCTTAGGGTACAAATTTGGTCTGTGCAGGAACGCCGTTTTCTAAATCCTGCTTGGTTAGGCCTCAGAATACCATCTGCCGTATTTTTTATTCTTTCCAGTACTATTCTTGTTAAAATTTTGCTAGTATCATTCAATAGTGTTATTTTTCTCCAGTTTCTGCATTGGGTTTTATCTCCTGAATTTGGTATCGTGATAATGCGCCCTTTTGTCCAATCTGCTGGTAACACTTCTTGCGCCCAAATCTTTCCAAATAAGTGGTAGATAATCTCCGCATTTTCTCTAATTCCAGCTTTTATTAGGTCTCCTGGGGTATTGTCAATTCCAGCAGCTTTTCCATTTTTTCGTACCAACATGTGGCAGTTTTTATACCTCCTGTATATAGTAACATGATCTATTTGGTTTTTCATTATTCCATTGGACGCTGTCTAAGTTACCTTATGGGCTAGTTTGTGTGGGAATATACTTCCTTCTATTAGCAAATTATTCAAGGCGCAGAAATCTAAAAACATTAAGACTTTCTCTAGAACTGTCACATCGTGAACTACACTTTTACTAGCTCATTTAGTAACACACTACACAATTACATTCGTTGGTTTATGGCCTCCTCTGGACAAAAAACATTTTCAGGTCATTTATTACCACTACGCTACAACATACAGGATTTATCAAACGCCTTTTTTTCATTTTTGTCTATTGAAAACAAAATTGTGCATTATTTGTTTAAGATAAACAAAATTTGATGTAAACCAACTGTAACATGATATAAGTTCCATGTATTGGCTCTAAAAGTTTGCGCACATAATAAGTGGGGACTGCCTCATTGGTCCCAGTTGCTACTTTTCCAATATATGGAATTGCATTTATCACGTAATATGTTTTCGAATCATTCATTATTAATATTTTAATTCCATATTTATCAGGCTTACTGGCGATGTAAATATGAAATGGGCAGTTCCTACGGTAGCCTACAAGTTGCTCATCAATTGTTCAGTATTCATATAGAGTGTAGAATTATTCACAAAGATATCCCATATTTCCCGAATATATGCAAATTTACTTGCGACTTTTCTGGCAGCTCTGTCTTCCTGCTATCAATTCTAAGACATGAAACTATAAACTGGAATCTCTGCTGCGACATTGTTGAACGAAATATACCAATACCCCAAACTGAAGACAACAGCTCGTTCAAGTTACTGTTTCAAACCTGCAAAGCGCCTGCTATATACCAAGGTTGGTAAAACTGAAAGTGTGTTTAGGAGGTTGCCTCGTTCCCATTTAAACCCATAGTTTGATTATTTTCCCCGGAAAAAGTATCTCATGACGTCACACGAACCGCGCGAAATTTAAGATCGTAGTCTCCATACATCAATGTCAAATAACTTGATAAACTTTACAATGCCTGTGACTTGTGCAGTGTCTTTTGATAAGTTCATTTGATTTTACCGTCGGTGAAACAGAACGAACGGTTGGTATACATACTTACAAGGCATTTACTACTCTCTATAATTATATAATTATATTAGCAGATTCATTACATACATACATATGGTAAGGCGCAAATAAAACAATTATTGTTATGATAGATCTCATTCGTGCTTTCGAGGCTAAACTGCAAATTTTCAGTGACGATATTGTTACCAAAACGTACAAGTATTTCCAAACTTGAAAAAAATCACCAGAGATTTGGATTTACACGAAAAACCAGACCAAGCAAAAGTCACTGAAGAGTTTAATTCGGTAATTAATTCTTCAATCAAAGAATTTTCATCGAGATTTTCTCAGTTCAAAGAATTATCGGAAACACTCAAGTTTATTATATATCCTGATATGACTTCACTTGATAAACTGAACTTGGCCAAATTTAATTGGTTAGAAATTGAAGAAATTGTAATGCAGCTGATTGGTTTCCAGTGTAGTTCAATATGGATTCAAAAATTTATCGAAACAAGGAAAGAGTTGGAATTAAATGAAATAGAAAGACAATCTGTACCAGGCAATATGAGTAAAAATGCCAATATCAAAATTATGGAAACGTGGAATTCAATTCCAGACACATTTAGCTGTCTGAAGAAGCTGGCTTTTGCTATCTTAACAATATTTTCATCTACCTATGCCTGCGAGTCATTATTTTCAGAAATGAATAACATAAACGACTCGCTTAGAAGTCGTTTGTCAGATGACTCCAGTTCAGCTTGCATTCTGCTAAAAGTAACAAAGTATGAAGCTAATATAAGTTATTTAGCTTCTAATTTGCAACAGCAGAAGTTGCACTAATTTTTTTCTTTCATTTAAATAAATATAACGTTATTGTTGCCGTACAAAATGCATATTTTTGGTTGCAAATAAAGAATTTTAAGTTGATAGTATTTAGTTTTATGTTTTTCCCCATTAATCACTAAGTCAAGATTGTTTGATGGCACGGCATGGCCTCATTAAACAGTTCTTTAGAAAAAATGGCACGTAGATGAATCAAGGTTTGCCACCCTTGCCCTACCTATCATAAAATGTTCTTCTAGCAGCAGTAGTGAAGTGAATGTCACAATTTTCAGCAATTTGTCTTAAACTGACAGTAGGATTTTCCATCACTGCAGCTAAGACATTAAACTCATTTTCGTTTTCATGCCTTATATTATTTTGCCGTTCATTTAAGGTACATTTGCAATTTTCAATTACTGTACCTGTCCTTTCAAATTTTGTGATAATTCTTTGAACCGTTGTATGGGAGGGAAATGGTCTATTTGGAAACGTGGCAGCAAACATAGCACTTATTTCACGTGAACTGCTTCCAGCATACCACCATTTCACAATTTGCACTTTTTCATCGACAGAATAAATTTTTTACATGTAAAACAACAAAAACGTGAACTAAGAAGTCTTTAAAGATCAATTTGACAGATGCAAACAAATAAATAGCAAACTAATTTGTTTTATAATATTCAAGGCACCACTGATTATTGTGAAAATGGTAATTCTAATTTCCTTTAATTTTTTTCCGAAATGTAAAATGACCAATAATGGCATGAATAGATGCAGAATTTTTTTTCTACAAAAAACTTCTGTACAAGTTTGCTCTAAAAATAATTAGGGAAGCAAATATTTCCATATAAAGAAATTACCATTGAAATACCTATGGTCCATAAAGCATTTCTACACCCTATATAGACGTTCAATTTATGGAAGTTTGACTGTATTTTCAAAATATCTCTCAATCGTTTACTAGCCACATTAAGCTGTTTTTGGAAGTCAACACTTACTCATTTGTGATCCAACCATCATAATTGCCTTTTCTTGCTAGCTTTAAATGTCCAGTCCTCTTCTTACCATTTTATTATGAATCCTATCTAATCTGGTTTTCCTAATATGTTTCTTACTACTTTTTCACTTAGAAATACCCTTTTTTTCTGTGAGTGTCTAGCATTTACAACTGTATAAATGATAGAAATAGTAATTTGTAAATGTGGGTAGTACTTTTCTTGGTAATTTTGTATATACAGTTACTTCCACCTTCGATTGTTGCTTCGAGTTCTTTGTTCTTAGTTTTGTTCATTCATAATAAACGTGTGGGACTTCTACGGAGATCTCTGAAAGGATTATTTTCTTTTTGTTATTAATTTGTAATTTATGTTATTAAGTTGTAAGGTAGTAATTTGTATCTTTTGGTTCCCTTCCTTATTTTATAACATTATAACAATCCAAAAAAATTCAGTAGAACGTGCTGCTGACGGTTTTCAATTATTATTAATTCTTTTATGTAATTTTCTTACAGATGGATAAATACTATTTTGAAATACAAATTCCTGGCTTAATGTTCCTCATTTTAAAAGTATTTCCAATGACCGTTGATGGTTTTTACACAAATGACGCAAATAAACGAGAAGTTTCAGTGAAACTTGTTAAGATGGTCTATAATATACTTCATAAGGATAGGAAATTATTATCCACACTTGGCCAATTGATATATGATTGTGTTATTGAATTATTTATGAGTCGAACTCTGTATATCAGTAGTTTATCAAAGATTTTTGAAATTGGAAACACAAGATTGGAATTGTTCTTAACTGCAGAAATGAACTGGAAAGATGGATTAATGCTGCAGATTGTTAAAACGGTTAGAAGAGCACTATGTTGTTTCATGTTTCTTTTAAGCTCCATTTCATCACACACTGCCTTGGAAAAATACAAATCGTTAGAAGAATATTTGTACTTGAATTACGAAGTAAGCAGTTTAAAATGTATCGCTGGATATATAAATCACGGTTTTGACATGGAAATACCTAAAATTGCGTGCGGTATTTTAAGCACTTTTGCAAAGGTAAAATTTTATATTCAACTATTTCTGTTGCTGCATTTGTAATATTTTGCTTTTTATAGCTATCTAGGAAACCTCTACTGCAGTCACTGGAACTCGATGATTACCAAATCCAACGCATGTTTTTAGATCGTTTGCGTGATCCATTAACTGAAGATAATTTGAAAATAGCTATATTGGAGTTGATTACTGCATGTATTAAGGACCAAACTAGCATGGTTGCAGCTTTTTTCCATGTGTCACCGATGGGTAACGTTCCTGATACCAGCATTTTAAGTTTTATGAGGGAATATTTGCAGAACATCGAAAAGGTAAATATAATTTGCTATTTCAGTTGGATTTTATTGTATCTCATTTTTATATTGATAAAAACCTTGCAGTCTGTATAGTTATTAACATTTACCATTAATGGCATAGTAGCTACAATTGTTTGTCTTATTTTAGGATCCATCATCATTAACACATCCACTTCAAGCTGCTATTTTAGATTTATTTCATGGATTATGGAAAATGGGCAAACAACACATTATTAAAAAATTAATTGAAGAGGAAAATTTTTGGGTCTCGATGACGGCTCCGTTATTTAATAAAACTGTTGGTGTTAAAATTGAAGCCCTGTTATTGATAGTAGAGATTTTAACTATGAATATGTATACTGATAAAAAGAAAGTGGATAGAAATTTTGCCAAAGCCATTACAAATATTTTTGAAAATTCTAATATGTTTGTAGACATTTGGGTCAATCGCTTAGTGGCCGTAACTGAGAAAAATTCGACAATGTTGGCGGAAGAAATATCGCTCCCTGCGGCCTTTCTAACAATTTGGAAAAAGTTTATACTAGCAGCTCGTCATTTTTATCCAGAATATTGCAATCGCGAGTGGAATACACCTACAATAGAACAAAAATGTTTTAGAACTCTACTAGCATGTACTAAAAAGCCAAGTGAATTGCTAGTGATGACATTGTGGGCCGAATTATGCCTTACATTTTCCACAGTTAAAAGTGAAGACGAGCAAAAAGAGATACTTAATATAATGGTTGAGATAAATGTTAACTTTTCCCAGATTTATGAAATAGTGGATAATAGCTGTAGAACAACAGTATTAACTTTGGCTTGTGTAGTACTGAAACACTCTGAAAAGATTATTGCCAGCAATGTAAGCTACATGTATTTTTTATTACCGTTTGGCAACATTTTTAAGCTAGAATACAAAAATATATTGGGAACATCTGATACTGAGGGTGATCGTCAACAAGAAAAATTTTATTATAACTGGCTGTTGATACTTCGTGTTATAAACAATTTCCTACGATTGGATATATCAGTTTGTTGTGAAAACTTTTACCTAAACATCTGTTATCTGGAAAAAATTGCAGATGCCGTTGCATTTTTTGTAAACAGTGCATTGCCTGTAAAAATTACGGAGATTACAGCTATGACATTCATAGATTATGCAGAATCGTCATTAGTCAAACACTATGACAAATCATACCAATACATCGTGAATGTTCTCATACCACCAAATAAATACTACTCCAAAGATAATCAGCTATTAATTGTGAGTATAATATTTATAAATATTTATAAAACACTAGCTGTTGCCTACGACTTCGTTTGCGTGGTCTTCAATTTAATGCGATAATATATTTAGTACACGTACCCAGCATGCGTTGCAATGCCACTCAAAGAAAGTGTTTGTGTTTTAATTCTGTTTATTGAAGTGCTTTTGGATACACAATATTTTTTGTTTTTCCGTTATCTAATGTCGATCGGCAATTGGAATTTCACAATCAACAACACTTGTTATGTCACATACGAACTGAAATGTCGCTGTTTGTATTTGATTCAATTCAGCTCTGTCAAGCGTGCGCATCATACACCAAAAACACACCGCTAAACTAATGAAATACACTCATTTGTTGAAACGACTCGCACGCCACCTATTGTAATATGGTTGTACTAATTCAGAAACCTTTGTGGGTGTGCGCACAACAACTCACCAAAGTTTCATCGCAATCGGATGATTGGTATAGAAACGCATACGGGACAAACAAAGAAACATTCATTTTTATATATATAGATTGCTAAGAATTTATAGTAATGGTTTACTGTTGATTTTAGGGTAATATTCCACATTTTAAAAACTGGTGGGCAGTTTTTTCATATATTTTGCGTCTCTGTGGTATTATTCTACACAAACGAAAGGGATATATGGCAAAGGAAATTTTGTCATTTCTAATTACTCATCATTTAGTTTTCATTGATGGGATTATGTCAGCAACAGTTATAGCAGAATCCTGTAATTTAAAAATGGTTATAGATATGTTGCACTTCTTGTATGATATTTTAAATTACATGGATCAATGGACTCTCTTGCATAGGTCTTCATTTGTGGCAGTCATGGTAAGGTCTTTTTGAATGTGGTCCCTTATTGTTTAATACTAATCATGAAAAATTGTTTAAATTGTAGAATAGCATAAAAGAAGTTGTAAATACAGCCATAGGTGTCATCCTCAGGCCAAAAATCTTAGTATTTGTTCCCGTTAACCCGAATTATTCATCAAGAATTCAAACTGAAGTGCCTGAAGAAAATTTAGTTAATATATCTAACAAGTAAGTTAACATTTTGATTGAATTTTAACTTAAAAGTATTTATCTAATGTAAATATTTTTTGCAGTTTTCTAGAGATAATGACATGGGCTTGTATGTGCTTTAGTCGATGCAGTCCACCCTTTATTCAATTATTGGATATATATAGACCTTCAAACTTTTATAGTTTTCTTGAATATGATTTTCGTGTACCGCCACTAGTAAATACTAGTCCACAAATCCTAACATATGGCAGTTTGTTATGTGGACTTCATTTCATCTGCAAGACTTTAAGTCAGGTAATATATCTTATTTGGCGTTTTAATGCAATTTGTACAAGAGTGATCCATTTTGTGTGTCGAGTTAATTTTGAGGTTAGCTCCACATAAAAAAAAATCACTTATAAAAATTTGAAAATCCTACTACTGGCTTACTTGCGTCACCCTGAGTAGATTGACATCAAAATCAGCCAATTCGGCCCACAGGTTCGCTCTCAAAGTGGCGTCAAGCAAGCAAGCAAACAATGAAAATTATTATGTCGGATTTATAGGTTTATTTGTATTATATCTCCATTGCACATCCTGTACGGTAGATAACAGGTGTTTAAGAAGTCGTTACGTCCTGGGCGGCGCTGAAGAGTTCATTGTGAACATGTCACAAAATGTACCTAACCCTACTTTTATTAACATATTTAACAACAACAAATGCAAACGTTTAAAACTAACCTTAAAACACTATTATTAACATATTTGGATTGTGCGTGTGCAGTCTTGTTAGAAAAAAACCAAATCCGAGTTTGTCATGAACATCTTCGAAAGAAGGCCGTAAAAGCTCTTCTCGGTACCTTCCTGCAGTCAAAGTGCCTGAAAAAATCTTCGTTGAATTTTCAACAAATAAACACTTTTGTCTTACTTTTATCTTCAAAGAAGCATGGCCCAATTATTCTACGCCTTGAAGTAGTCACCCACGCTCTTAATTTTTGAGGATAAAGAGTTGTCTCTACCATAAAATTATGTTTTTCTGAACACCACAAACACATATTTTGAGAATTGTGAAGAAAGTGTTCTCCAATAAGTCGTCATTGAGGGTATTTAAGAACCACTTGACAATATTCGACACGTTGAGGATAATCAGCTTCGTGTAATAGTTGTACAGCTTGCAAACGGTAGGGGTAGACGTGAATGTTTTTCTTCACTATTTTGTGGCAGGTGCCAACTGAACTTGTTGAGACAAAAGGCATACAGAAGTTCAAGGGGCATCTTCCATAATCTGTCTTACATTTTCAATTGCTTCTGCCGTTCTTCTCGGAGGATGACCGCTGCCTTCTTTGGGTGAAACGGATACAGTCCCACGAAAAACTTCAATGCAGTGATTCAAAGAACAACGAAAACTGTTATAATGCAATGCAAGGTTTGGACTTCCTTTCAAAACTCTTCAAAACAATCATGGATTGAGTACTGCCATATTCCATCAACTCGACGGCCGTTACGAAAATAGGATTCGATCATAAAAATGTTACGTTCTTGTAGCAAAACCATTTTAATATAAGAGGTTACATTACCAAACAAATAACTGACGGGTAGAGATTACAGAATGCGTCTGTCTGTCTAGAGAAGCTGATATTGTGTAAAGATTCTGTTTTAGTTAAAATTATTAAAACAAACTGTACTGTACTTCGATATTTCACTAACGGAACACACAATTTACTAAAAATGAACAAAAAGTGACGTTCGGTTGAAACAGCTGATGTGGTACGTTCACAATGAACTCTTCAGCGCTGTCCAGGATGTAAAGACTTTTTGAACGCCCATTATAATAAAAACGAAGAACCGCGAGGACTTGTGCCACTACAATAAAAATAATGTAACAACGAATACCTAATATAAAAGGAATTAGTTTTAATACAAGTAAATATAGCTTAATAATTTGATGTGTACTTTTACAGATATCGTTGCAACAAAAAGAAAAGGCCCAGGAATCGTCATTAAATGTGACACCGAAGTCTCATGATTTATCAACAGACGAAGCATCAAAACCAGGTACTTCAGCATTGGAAAATCAGAGATCGTCAACAACACAACTAGAAGATATTAGAACCAAGCTTCCAGATTTTAACGTATTAATTTTTCCATCATATACAAAAGAAACACCTGAAACTATCAGTGCATTGCATAGATTTACAATACCTGAGACAATGGGAGTGCATTCATGGTTGATTCGCCTCAATCCAGATAATTTATTATTAGCATTAAATGCTGTAAATACGTTCCTAGCGGGACAAGCATTTTTAACTGTACATAATACTAGGTTAGAGAGAAGCGTAATGCGCTACATCAGAAGAGAACTGTGTTCTGAATTACTATTTTTCTATGACTTTGTCAACAAATATATCTTTGAACGAAATGCAGTTGTAACTCCTGCAACTCCAGGAGAATATAGCACTGTAGCAACTAAATCCAGAAATATCGCACCTCAGGTAAAAACCTATCGAGGTTTCTATTTAAATGTTGATGTGCAAAAAATTTGTATTAATAGACCTCATGGAAAAAGTACAGTAATAACTTCCATTGATGATTGCTATTTGCTTGTGTTAGCTCATTGGTTTAGACATGTTTGTCGTTTGGTGCATTATTCAAAGTTCGATGAATTTTTGTCTCAGTGGCACGCAAAGAGTACTTGTGTTTTGCCTGATAACATGTATGTTAAAAATACAAGCGTTCGTATAAGTGATGATGAAGATGATGATTAGCTGTATTCTTTTTGTAGTAAATATTTGATTAAAAGAAATTTGTTTCGTAGTTTTATATATTATTAAAAATTGCTTTTATATGCAGTACCTGCTAAGCTTCATATACATTTAACACAGTGAGTACAACTCCCAATAATAATTGTCTGATAGCTTGATTATATCGATGACACGTTCGTTCAGGTACCCTGCCCCGGAGATCCGAACGGGAGGGAATTTTATCTCCGGATTGCTTTGTTCTTATCGAGCGTTCCATCTTTAAAAGTCAAAAGCTGCATGTGTATATAGCTGGGACAGTTACGCAATCTGCCCAGCTTCGGTTTCAGTCAGACGGGTGTTCTTCAATGGCACAGAGGGGTTTGAGACGATAGGACCTCCTGGGCGGCTTAGGCAGCCAGCAGGAAGTTTAATTTCTCATTCCCTCTTCATGATATGTTCGAATTACAGAGACGATAGAGTTAAACAGCTTATCTTCAGTCGTCAGAGGGTTTGGGGAAAGTAGGAGGGACATATTCAGAAGTGAATGGGATTCAGGTTGGGACGTGATTCTTTCCTAGATAATAGGAGGCAGAAGAGAACCAAGGCTCGCATGGACAGGGTCGCTTCCCTGAAGGAGACCCATCCTCCACTGGGTTCGTAGAGGAGACCCTACCCGCTACCCGCAAATAAATAATTGTCTATGCAGCTTTGCAAACTAGATCTTACAGCTATGTTTGTGTTTCAAGCCCTATGAGTCAGCTATAACCAAAGAGTATATAATGTAAAGAGAATCTGCCTTATGGGTTACAGTACATCACTTAAAATATGCCCTATGGTACATCAGTTGCCTGGCCCTCCAGTATAAAGCATACAGTATTAAAAATCACGTGATTATGTTATATCAAGTGATATTTTAAGATTCCTGTATGTAGTTTAGCTGTCTTTGAACTTATTAAGATTATACTTTGAAATAGGCTATTTTCTGCGTGTATAGATCTTTTAATTTATTTCCCACCCAAAACTCATTAATTAAAATAACAATTATAGGGTTTAATGGACAAACACTACAGTTGAACTTCCATACCTCGAACTTCAATAAATCAAATATCTCAATTATTCGAATTCACGTCGCATTCCCAAGCTATAGTTTCTCTTATACAAATCTCTCAATAACTCGAAGTTGAATAAGACGAATTTTTCAATACCTCGGAGACATTTTATGAACCTCTAGAGCAGGATTTTCTATTCATTACTCGATTTTTAGAAGCAAATATTTATTTTCACAATTGTGATTACGTTAAGAAGTGCTGTAAACAATAAATAACATTCTTAACAGTTATTTATGACCAGGATTCTTTGTATTTTAAAAGGTTTACAAGCTTGCACACCCTGAAATATACAGACACCTCCTGGTGAATGTAAATTGTTTTGTCTACCTGGGTGCGGAGCTTTTAGTTTCAGATACCAATAAGGTCTTGTAACGACTTTTCAAGAATTTGTTAATTTGAGTTTTCAGCTTTAAATATTTGAGCAACTATGCTTTAGTGCAGGGGTGTCCAACATTTTTGATGAGGGAGCCAAAACCTATATTACGAAAGTGAGCATGGGCCATTTTTTATTCTCAAGGTCGAAGGCCTTAAAATAATAGGACACGGTTGGTTATAAAATTAGGCGCACCAAATTTGACCAATTATAGTTATACAGTCATTATTTCATTTATTAGTTTAGTTACTTTTTTTCGGTGTTTATTTAGAGGTGATACGAGGTGCTCGAGTTTTAAGACAAGTATAGAGTGAACCATACGTAACAGTTTGTTTTTGGTGAGGAGCGTAGTGCAAGCGGGGAGGACGAAAGAGCAACGTAGACAGCTGAGTTTGTTGCCAAATTACTATATTAATTAACTATAACCTGAAACTAATAGTGATAAGACTGACCTTCGAGAAGCTGACGTGGGAAGGGGTCTTTGCGCAAGAGAGGATAGACAACCCACTAGACAGCTGAGTGACTACATAAATAATTTTTAGGCAACTTACATAACACCGCAGCTTAGAAGTAACAGAGTTTAGGAAAAGACAAACCATGGAAGCATTGCTGGAGGATATACAAGCTAAAATACCTAGAATGGATATAAGGACAGAACGGATCGAAAATATAGAACTAAAAATAGATAAACTACAATTGGAAATAGAGGAAACAAGACGAGAGAACAGCGAGTTGAAAAAACAAAATAGGATGTTGGAAGAGAAAATGAAAACAGTAGAAAAACATGGAAAGAGAAGTAAGGAAAAGAAAACTAGTAATACAGGGAATTTCCGAAGAAGAGGCTGAATCAAGCTTATAATTAAATTAGAAGATTAGAATACTGCCGCAGGAAATGGATATTAATATTAACATGGAACAGGAAGTTTTTTATTTATTTAATTTGCACTCAGCCAACAGCCGTTAGGCCAATTATAGGCGTCGCTGTGCAGTTATGAGGACTTCCAACCCCACTAACGACTGTCATGATGTTGTATGACCGCCGGGACCAACTTTTTTCCGTGATAGCCGTACCACGAGGCGCCGAAAGATGCAGCCATGGAACTCCCATCCAAGTTCTGACCAGAGACAGCGTTGCTTAACTCTGCTGATCGAACGTGGACGCTTGTTCAAGCTACACCACTCGGGACCTTAAGAAGTAGAAGAAGTAAGAAGATTAGGCAGCAAGAACATAAATAAATGGGGAGGAAGACCTGTACTAGTAGAACTTGGATCCCTGAAAAAGAAAAAGGAGGTGATGAGCAGTAAAAGAAAGCTGAAGAACACGAAAGTCTGGATTACAGATTACTTCCCGAAAACACTGCTAGAAGAACGTAAAAAATTGTTGAAGCCTATGAAACAAGCTAGGGAGAAGGGTTACAGGGCAAATTTAGTGTACAATAAAATAATCATCAATGGTGAACTCTATACAATGGAGCAACTAACAGAACTGGAATATGGAAATGATATGACAAGAGGCACTAGAGTACAGAAACAATACCCAAAGGATAAACAAACAGTACAAACACAAAAGCAGAGAGGAGATGAAGAAGACGAGGAAGATTCGACGGAGACAGAAGAAGATAAAAAGAGAGGTAGACTGACGAGGAAAATGGAAACTCACCCAAGGAAACAATATCTGTAGAAACAGTACCAAAGGAAAGAAATAAATATTGGGGACAAACAGTACTAGCGCCTCACAAGAAAATAGAAGAAAGAAAAAAAAAGGATACAAGATATGGTATAGGAAATAAGCCCTCGACAGCAGAAGAAGCTTTAAAAAGGGACCTACGGAAGATCACGAACACCAAACGATGTCACCAAGAACAAGAATAAAAAAACTAACAGAAACAAGAAGCCGGACAGAAAAACAGATGACGACTAGTGAAGAAATAGGATAAAGAGAGAAAATAAATGGGAACAGTAGGAAAGATTCTTTAACGAACAAAGGAAAAGATTATAAAAAACAGAAAATAATAGATAAAATCGCCACACGGAACATAAGAAACACAAAAGAACAAGAAGAAAGGAAAATAGGCAAAGAACAGAAACAGAAACAAAAAATAAATATAGGAGCATGGAACATACAAACGATAAATGGAAAAGAGCAAGAAATAATCGAAGGAATGAAATAAAGGAGCATTCACATACTTGGAGTTAGTGGAGAGAAAAGAGAAAAGGCACGGGGTGCATAGTTTTAAACAATTACTATACACTAAGAAACTCAGGAGTTGATATAACTGAAAGAGTAGCACTGTTAACAAACGAAGAAATAGAAAAGAATGTGGATCGGAAAGCAATAAACCCTAGGATTATTTATATGGATGTAAACCTGGAAACAAGCATAACAATAATACAAATATATGCACCAAAAGAAGGCACAGAAATATAACAAGTAGAAGAATTCTATGAAATACTGCAAGAAGAAATGGATGAAGCAAGAGAAAGAGATTGAGAAGTACTAATAATAGGAGATTGGAATGGACGAATTGGAAAAGATACAGACAAAGCAATCGGATGCATGGGAAAGTATGGAACAGAAGAGATTATTAATCAAAACAGAAAGTGAATTCTTGAGTTCTGTATAACAAACGATATGCAAATAAGGAATACATTCTACAACCATAAAAAAAGAACATCAATATACATACGAATCACAGGATGGAAAACATAAAAGTATAGGTAATAGACTATACAAAATACACAAAAGCGTATGAAGGAAAAGTAAAAGATGTATGGGTCGAAAAACAAGCAGAACTAGGAACTGATCACAAGCTATTATTAATGGAAATAGAAGATGAACTAATCATAAAGGAAACTGTAAAACAGTATACGAAAATACAGACAGAGAAGCTAAGGGACTTGGAAACAAGGCAAAGATACCACTAGGAAATAAAGAAACTGCTAAGGGAAAAATTGGAAGAAGTAAAAGAGCAGGAATTAGAAGTAATTTGGAATAACTTCAAAGAAATAATACTCAAAACAACAAAAAACACTTGTGGGACAAGACAAATAAATTTAAATAGGAAAAGCAGCAAATGGTGGAACAATGAAGTGAAAGCAAAAATAAAAGAAAAGAAAAAAGCATGGAAAAAATACATAATAACCGGAAACATAAAAGATAAAATAAAATACATACAAAAGAGGTGAAGCCAAGCAGGAAGTAAAAAAAGCAAAAAATGAAACCTGGGAGGAATTTGGAAGAGAAGTGGAAAGAGAATATGGCAAAAACAAAAGCAAGTTCTGGAAAACAATTAGAGCACTGAAGAATAATAAACACGAGAGATATGGAACATAGAAAACAAAAATTCATCACTCAAAACGGAAACAGAGGAAATACTAGAACAGTGGAGTAGATTTTATGAAAAGAAATTCCAGAAAGATAACCAGCAGAATGAAATTGAGACAACAGATGAAAATAGGCATATCGAACAGCCTGAAAACGAACTATCGCAAGAGGAAATAATGCAGACACTCAAAATTTTGAAAACAGGAAAAGCTGCAGGGAGGGATAAAATAGCACCACATTTTATCAAATGGGGAGGAAGAGAAATGATAGAATGGATAGCACTAATATTTAAAAACGCTTGGACAAATAATATAACACTTAAGGATTGGGAAAAGAATGCAATTATACCTTTATGTAAAAAAAGAAAGAAGAGTAAATGTGGGGCCATTTGTCTTACCCCAACGCTGCTCCAAATGTATACCAAAATAATGGAAAAC
This sequence comes from Agriotes lineatus, assembly GCA_940337035.1. Lineage (NCBI taxonomy): Eukaryota > Metazoa > Arthropoda > Insecta > Coleoptera > Elateridae > Agriotes > Agriotes lineatus. Next base: position 101,225,291 of record OW679202.1, read on the forward strand.
GATGTGGCGATGAAACTAGAAGAAGAACAAGCAGCATACATGAAAGGAGAACAGGACCACATAAGCATAGTAAGAAGGGTAATAATAAATGCAACGGAACAAAGAAAGGAATTATATTTAGTATTTGTAGACCTGAAAGCTGCATTTGACACAGTCCCAAGGGACAAATTATGGTACTGTCTGGGGAAATTGGAGGTCACGGAAAAACTCAGGCAAGTGATTAAAAGCATATAAGAAACAGTTAGAGAAGAGGTTAGGATGAAAGGGAAGTATTCCAGAGAATTTGAGATGCAGAGGGGAATTATGCAGGAAGATAGTCTGAGCCCTCAGTTATTTATCATTTACATGGACAAAATCTTGAAAATGTGCAAGGAAAACATGCCCAAGATAATAGATGGGTATAGAGAGCTGTGCCCAATTCAACTACAGAGCCTGCTATATGCAGATGTTATAATAATTATGGGAGACAGCCGAAGGAATATACAAAAGACACTAAATCAATGGGAAAAGACAACAACAAAAATGGGAATGGAAATAAATAAAGGAAAAGCAAAAGTTACGATAATAAATAGAAAAAAGGACCAACAAAATATTAAGCTCAGTGAAGAGGAACTAGAACAAGTTTCCACAATATATTATTTGGGACCAAAAATAAGCAAAAATGGAAAAACAAACACAGAGACTAGGAAAGTATTTTATCAAATTAACAAAACAATATTAGGAAAGAAGGAAATTACTGCAAAAACCAAAACAAAATCTACAACATAGTAGCATTATCTATCATGACATACGGAAGCGAATCTTGGCCAATGACAACACAACATGAAAGTAAGATAACCACAGCAGAAATGAAGTTCCTCAAAAAAATAACAGGTAAAACAAAAAGAGACAAATGCAAAAATGAAGACATAAGAAAAAGCATACAACAAAAGCCAATTACTCAAATAATAGAAGAAAAACAACTGGCATGGTTCGGACACGTCCAGAGAATGCAGAAAGAGGCACTAACCAGGAAAGTAGCAGAATCCAAAAAACAGGGGAAGCAAAGGGTAGGAAGACCAAGCAAGAATATAGAACTAAGAATAGAAGAATTGGCAAAGAAAGGGGCAAAACAGTTAGTCAACTAAAGCAAATGGCAAAAGATAGGAAAAAGTGGAGGACATGGGTGGACACTCCCATACAAGCCGACTAAAGCGGTTTGAATACAAATAATTCTTACAGATTGTTATGGATTGGTAATTAGTTTATTACACCCGTATGCATAGTCGTTCGCCAGCGGCTCGCCGGAGTTTCGTTATGAATAGTATGTTGGCGGCACTGTACGTCTATGTCAAATTTGAGGTTATCAGGTTAGGTTTTCCGTCAGTTTTGACAGAAATTGACACAAAATCTAACCTGCTAACCTCGAATTTGACATAGACGTACAGTGCCGCCAACATACTATTCATAACGAAACTCCGGCGAGCCGCTGGCGAACGACTATGAATACGGCTGTTAGAGTTTGCAATTATTAATGAGAAACTTGAGACTGTCATTTATTATTTTATTTACCTATATTTGGTACAATTTTTGTGGTAGAAATTCACAGTGAATTTTTCAGATTTTTATCTAAGATGCACAAAAACAAGTGTTCGTAAATAGAGGTTCAAATTTTGAAAAAACGCGTACATTTCAAATTTAAACTGTTTTTAGGTGAACTCTTGAAGGATAGCATTAATTAATAAAAAGGGCACCCCTGCGTTAGTGTGTTGTTATTGTTGTATCGGGTCACCACTTACGGAAGTTATGGAGCCACGAAAACTAAAAACATTAAATATTAGTGAAAAGATGCGTTTAATTCAGAAAGTAGAAAAAGGACATTACAGAAGAGTTTCAAATTCCAGTTAATACATAAAAAAGAGTATGGTGAAAATCATTCATTCATAATCTATAGCTTCTTTTACCTTTAGGTGGTGAAGACCAGCCATATTTAAAAAAAATGAAAATTCTATAACTCAAACTTTCTGTAACTCGAGCTTTTTTTGTCTCCCTCTGACACTTCGAGTTGGATAGGTTAGACTGTATAACCTGCAGAATATTTCTCTTCTGCATCATTTTCATTACTATTGCATACATCTGTCAAATGATGTCACTCCACCAATCACTCAACACCACTTGAGTACTTTCAACCAATCCCCAATCACGTGCATCGATAATGTTTGTCATATGACTTTTTTACCACTTATCGGTAATTATGCTATTATATGATAATGTTACGTCTTACCCCCATTTTTTAAATCAACGATAAGATAAAGGAAATTTTATTTACAGGTTACTGGGGTTGTTTAGCTAAGTGCAATTTCAAAGCAACGTGATAAATAGGTGTGCTTTTTTCAGATTTTACTCAAATGATTTATTTTGTTCTTCCATTTTTACCCGTAATTCTAATGCAATACGTATTCTTGCAGATTTTTGTCGCAATAAGCATCGTTCATATCCCTGCTAGAATTGCTGGCAAAAATTAATGAATAGAATAAACTACTTTGAATATACTAAAATTTAAAAATTGTTTGAAACAATTTCAGCATTAGTTTTACAGTACAACTTACAACGTACCTACCGGGACCATACAAATCTGTACACTAAATTACAAAAAACTTAATTTTTGAAAATATCACAAGCACAAAAAATAATACAGAAGTAGGTTATGCGTAATTACTTATTTAAAAAGCTAGTATGTGTGTCTGTTTGTTTCAAGTTATCAGCAACTAGTGTTTTAAATAATTTTCGATCTTTAAGGATGTGTTCAAAATGTCATCGTCAGTGTTCCGTTGCTCTCTAGGAACCTTATCACTGTTTTTATCCTCTTTATAGCATCTGCATAGTTGACAATATCAGCATTTACGCGACACAAAAGTTAAACAACTGCGTTTGGAGGTGTAGTTCTTAAACAAGCTGTAAAAAATGTAACAATACTTGGGTTGTATACTCTCCGAACCAAAATGTTTGTAACTTCTGCTAACTTTGCATGTTTTCACAGTGATGTGTGCTATAAAAGACAATATGCAGTATTTTTTGTACGTTGTATAAGAAGTATGTTTTAAAAGAACAAACTTTCAACAAAGCCGTGACTGATCTCTCAACTGCGTTAAAAGCGAGTCTGTTATAAGGGAGTTACGCCGCATTGTATTTTTGTTTAGATAATTCAGAAGCAAACAATTTTACGTTATTATAAAAATACACGCCTTCGACGACTGCCTTACTTTCCCTACTTTCACAACTGTGCTTTTGGTACCCAATTTTTAAAGCGACTGGGTGGGCCGCCCGCCAGTTGCCAAAGGTGGGGATTGAACCCCGTACCGTGCGCCGCAGCCTGAGCTCCCTAACCGCTCAACCACGCTGGCGACAATATTTACATGACATTTACTATATTATGTATTTTGCAGCTATTTGATAGTTATTGTAAGTATCTTTTTAAAGCACACTGTCGGCTTTTACTTCTTTTATTCCATATGTGTTAAATATCTGTAAAATCCATTTATTTTACAAAAAAAAGAATTTTTTGATAGTCACATCCCTTGACTCACTACAATTGACTGCAATACAAGATTTTTTAAATTTTTAAAGCCATTAGCGGCAATTAAGCAACTATAGACATTGAAAAGACTATATCATTGTGTTACATAACATTCTGGTGTTATGCAAGTAACACTAGCAATTTAAAATAAAGAATTGTCTTCTAATATTTTAAAAGTGAGTATTTCAAATCACCTGCAATTAGCGACTATTTTACAAAGACCTATACAATATTAATTATCGATTGGTGCTTGATTGATACGCAGCAACTACAGGTGGAACTACAAATCGTCTCCTAAAAATGAAAGAGTGAGTCGGTATTATTTTCTTTATCTAACTACAGTATAAACATCAATTATACTGTGATGTGGCCCCAAATCCCAACCACGAAACTGAATAACTTGCAAGAGAGAATACGCTATCTTTGTCACACATACGTACCTATTGCCATCTGTAGTTGCTGCGCAGACGACCATGACGGCAGAAACAGAAAAAATCATTTTTACTTTAATAATGCGCGCCATCTGTTAGCAGTTTGGATATTTGCTGTTACAGAAAACTGTATATAAACTATTTTTACTGTAATCACGTATAGGCTATTATTTGTATAGATATTTAGTAGTACAGAAATGCTGTAAATTATTTCAACTGCATTAGTTCACTGTAAATATGTACGATCTCATGATAGCATACTAAGTTTCACGCCCCTGCTCACAATCGCTGTTGCCAGATTTGGCGATTTTTGCAATATTGGCTACTTTTTTACAGAATTTGCGGCAATAATTCAAATTTGGCGACCAGCGGCTAAAATTGGTTACTACAAATTACAATAACTTTTTCAGAGAAGAGCTAGGATTTATTATTACTGTAGTTTATCAATGCCTTTTTATTTTTGTTTTAATTAAACCCTTTCACACGTATTAAAAGTGAAAGAGAATTTTTTTCAAATTACAGCACCTACTTTTTCGTTATTTAGCACTATTAGCGCTATTTTCGCAGACTCGAAAGCAGTGATCTTAAAAGTTACTATATTAGACGGCCACCATGCACTGAAGAAATCTGGCAACACTACGCGGAACTGCTTAAAGTGTCAATTTGACAGTGTTGCCAAGGACGGCGAAAAGTCGCTAAATCTAGGGTATTTAACAAGTGTTTTAGCTAAAAAAAATAGAACTTTGCGATTAGCAACTTTTCTAGCGTCTTTAATATATATTAGTTTGAAATTCTAGGGTATTTTTCGTAATTTAAAAAAATATGCAAAAGGCTATTAATTTCAATATTTCTAAAGCTACACATACATTAACCCTCAAATTTCAAAATATTATTTGCAAATACGGGAGGTTATACTGGTATGATTAACGCCTGAAATTATATTATGTTTACTTGACATTTATTTGTATTTCGTACGTGACCAGACGGTCATAATTGCGCCCCCGGAGATTTGAAATTAAAAACTGAAGGAGCTTTATCTTTACTCTTTGCAACGTTTGCGCATTGCACAATTTGTCATTGTCAATAAATTGTAATCACTTGGTACGAAGGATTAGAAATTAGAACGTTAAATTGTTTTTTCCGTAAATAAATAGTTAAGTTTTTATTTTTATATTCATAAGTGGTTTACGTATTTCTTTATTCTTTGTAAACGAAATAAATGCTTGATTTTCTAATGTGCGTATTTCGTATTTGGCGACTTTTGGTCTGAAAATGCAGACTTCTAGTACCAATTTAGCGAATACAACTTGCGAAGAGTTGGCAACACTGCAATTTGTTCATGCGCTGTGTAGCAGTATGTACACGTAGTTGTATTTGACGTTATGTTCTGGTGGTACTTCAATCTCCAAATACAGGTAAATATTATCAACAAAATCTCCTTTCCTACTGAAAATGATTGAATTTTTACTGCAGTCTTCGGTATAAGAAATTATAATTATATGTTTTTTCAGTTTCCACCAAGTTTGTAACATAACCTCATATTGTTAATCCGTTATTGGACAAGTTCGTCGGTGAAAAATATGCTGACGAAATTCGAAACCAAATCAGCTAGGGTGAAGGGCTTGTCCTTTCATCCGAAGCGCCCGTGGATACTTGCTAGGTACAGTAACAATATTTAAATAACTACAACAACTTGTACGTATGCTATTTGGTTACGTTATGTTACAAGAGTCGGAGAAAACTTAAAAGTGGCGGCCCGGTAAGCCCCAACCCAAAACCTCTACGCTTTTGATCCTGCCAAGTCAAAACTAACTGCATCAGCATCTTCATGTGAGTCAAAGCGAGACATCGCTGCACAGCCCGTTCTCGATAAATAGCTTTGGCGTGGCTATTACTTGGGACAGGCCAGGCTGCCACTTTAAATTTTCTCCAACTCTAGCTATATAAATGAGGAAGTTGACAATATAGAAGACTGACCGAGTCTTCACTTAACGAATATGTTGAATTTCTGCAATTTCATAAAGCGGCGCTGTAGGATATAAACAGTAAAACACTAGTGCTCGATTTGTTTTGGTGAAATTTTAAAAATTTAAGGTTACTTATTAGTAACAGGCTTTGTGTAGTGCTCTGCGAGCAGCGTAGTGTTGCTACTGGTAGATACTTGTGAGTTGTATTAGTTTGGAGGCGCAACTAGCATTTGTATACAGATTGTCACGATATGAATGGTAAATAACTAAATATACAAAATGTAATATACAGGGGATAGTTAAGAGTAAGTAGCACTTTTGTAAATAATCACTTTACAATAGGCCAATACGAGGGCAAATATAAGTAATACAGAGTATAATCAAGAGGCTTTTTTCTTTGAGATAACGACTGCTTCATAACTTCATCACTAAAGATTGAATAGGTACACAATAAGATGCGATGTGTTACTTGTGTTATTTAAAGCATGTATTAACAGGTTGCATGACAGTGAATTTAACAACTGTAGATTCAGGAGATGGTAACCAAATACTTGAACATTTATCGGTACTGGAAAATCATAGACAGGTAATAATAAACGCATTTTAACTAGCTTTTAACTCATGTGAAATGCGTGTTGTGCAGTTCTTTATTTAAAATATAGAGATAGTAAATTGAAATTCCATTTGTAACATTTAGATTTTTACACGTCTTATACATTGGTATGATGAAATTTAAAAAAATACTGAAAGCTAGGTCAGTAAATAACGTGACATTAGAACTTATTGCTGGTATTGTCATTATGCATGTGTGCCTGGACTTTGGAAGAGATAATCGGTAGTCCAGGCCCTCCATGGTTCAGTGGTGTTGTGTACTACATTGGCTTTTCACATTTTTATGATTTCATATAGCGGCATGGTCTTTTCTGCACATTGACATGATTACTTTAGTGTCGTAGTAAATTCACATGTGGCCCGTTGCAAGCCACCTGCGGTCCGCATAAAGACCACTGTAGCGATTAATTGAAGTAATTTAGGTAATTCTTCAATAATTTTTATTAAATGACTTCAATTAGTATTGGGGCCATTGTTATTACACCTCACTATTGCTTATTTCTTGTATTTTTATTAGTTCTTCATTCAATCATTATGTTGGTTTTGTTTTAGATGTAGGTGTAGGATTGTAGGTTTGGTAATTAAATGTATACGAACTGACAGTGAAAACGCCTTAAAACAAAATTAATTTTTAAGGTGGTTAGATTTAATTTGTTTGAGACGAGCGTAATTGTCTATTTTGAGCAAAATGTTACTTTATGCTCATGTTTGAAGTTGATTTTCTTGAAAGCTACGTAACTTTGTTTTTTATTGCTAGAAAACCAGATCAACACCTACAAAGTGTTATACATGGTTTGGTTGGTAACGTGTCATTACATTATATTATAAGAAATCGCATGACGCAAATGTTCCCTCAGTTCTAAAGTTTGTGGTTGTCAATCTTATCTATCACTATAACTATTCGAGCTTGTTAAGTCTTGTGAGACTTTTTTCAGTTGGCGAATGGTAGCGCTGCTGCTGCTCGTGAGGGTGGCGATGTATTTTTTAGTTAGTCTTCGTACAAATTGTTCAATGGTGCAGATCTCTAGCTCTATGTGGATTTGTTGGTTGCGAATAAACCAGGGGGCATTTGTTGATATCCGTAAGATCTTGTTTTGGAATGTTTGCATCTTTCTATAGTTGGTTTTAGAAGTATGACTGGCCTGAGAAGTGATTTGTATAACAGTAGTATGCATTCTGTGCGTAGAGGAGTATTTCTGTTAATAAGGGGGTACAATAGCCTTAGGCCGTTATAACCTTGATTGAGTTTCATGTTGATGTGATAATTCCAGGTTAGCCTAGTGTCCAGATAAACGCTTAAATATTTAATGGCTTCCGTTGTAGGGCTCCACAAAATTATTTCGTTTTGAATGTGTATATTGTTGTGCTGTTGGATTCGTCTAAGTGTGAATATTTTCGCTGAGCATTTAGTAGGATTAAGTGTTATACACCATTTTTTGAGCCATTTGTTAAGGTGGTCAATTGTAGTTTGACTCGATGGCTGTGTGCAGGTCTTCATCTTGTGTGAATATAGCAGTATCATCGGCGAATAGTGCTATTTGGCTTTGTTCTAAGTTAGGTATGTCTCGCAAGTAGATATTGAAGAGTGTAGGACCTAGCACACTTCCCTGCGGCACTCCGGCGTAGATCTGTTTAGTACTTAATACTGAGCTGTTGATTCTGACGGCAAAGGATGTGTTTTCAAGGAAGGAAAAGATGGTTGCGATTAAGTATTTTGGGAGGGGTAAATGGAGCAGTTTATATTTTAGACCTAGCCACACCTTATCGAACGCCTGCATGACGTCCAAGAAGGCCGCTACTGTGTACTTTTTGCTTTCATAACTGCGTTCAATGTGTTCCACAATCCTATGTAGTTGCTGAACTGCTGATCGGCCTTCACGAAATCCAAATTGGAAATGCGGGATGATTTGATGCTCGTCTAGTGTATCATTAAGCCGTTAAAGTAAAATTCTCTCAAAGAGTTTAGATAATGCAGGTAGTAGACTTACAGGACGGTATGAATTACAGCTTGTTTTGTTTTTGCCAGCTTTGGGGAACATCAGAATGTGTGTGTGCTTCCATATTGTAGGAAAGTATCCTAGTCGGAGACAAGCGTTGTACAGGATGGCCAAGTCAGTAATGGCTTTTTTTGTAAGGTTCTTTAACACCACGTTGGGCATGAGGTCGTGGCCAGGTGCTTTCTTTAGTGGCAAACATTGTATGTAGTTTTTGAATTCGAGTGGTGAGGTGGGTTGGTTAAAGTCAGATATGATTGGTAGGTGAGTTTCAATGTACAGAGTCACTCTGTGGGCATGTGCTCTGTTTTCCTACAGTATAGTGGGTGTGAACGTGGCTTCAAGGTATGCGGCGAATAAGTTGCTTTTGTTCTCGTCTGTAAAGTAAGTGCCACTTGATGTTTTTATGGTTGGTATTACTTCTTCCAGTCTAGTAACGTTTTTGGTAGCTTGCCATAGGTTCGTGCTGCTGGGCTCTATGTTTTCAATGCTTTTTCTATATGTATGTATTCTGTAGTTATCTAATTCGCGCTTGATTTGATGGCTGAGAGTGTTAAGTCGATTTTTTAACAGAGGATCTCTAGTTATTTGCCACTGCCTTCTGACCTGACTTTTGTGGGTAATGACTTTATGCTCATGTTTGAAGTTGATTTTCTTGAAAGCTACGTAATTTACGAAAGTCAGCCATGTTACCAGTATGCATTTTGAGCTTAAGGATTTCATGTATTTATTTATTGCAAAATTTCACGGAAAGATTGTATACTTTACAATAACAATGATAATTACAATAATTGACGACGGATGTTTTTATAATACTGGGTGAGTCATTTTAATCTTTGGAAGCGTTTATCTAGTGAGGGAAGCAAGATGGTGAAAAATACCACGAGACAAAATTGTTAGGGGGAAAGGGGACAACTTTTGGCACCAAAATCCACTCCCCCCTCGTACTCCCCCCCGCAGGGGGTGGGTCAACTTTCAAATTTCAAATGAAACCCCCCATTTTTTTCCATGGATTCGGGGTCCTGATAAAAAAATATGAAATTTTTGTCCGAACAATTTTTCATGAAAATGCTTTCTTCGGTCAGTTTTAGCGCATCTCACAATCCCACCCTTGGCGTTACCCAGGAACAACGACGTGGACGTGGTGGGATTTTGTTCCCATCGGAGTGCTTTTTCGCGTGAGTCCCCTTGCCTCTCACGTACGGGGTGCTTTTTTCGCGTGAGTCCCCTTGCTTCTCACAAAATCCGAGTAGCGTGTGGAGCAATACCGCGTAGGGTATAGTTGAGTACGCTCGAGCATTTTCAAAGGCGATTGCATTTATGTAATTCAGAATAACGGTGGGAATTTCGAGCAATTGCTCAACGCGTAGGTGTGCAATTCATCATTTCGTGAGAGGCAAGGGAACTCACGCGAAAAAAGCACTCCGTACGTGAGAGGCAAGGGGACTCACGCGAAAAAAGCACCCCGATGGGAACAAAATCCCACCACGTCCACGTCGTTGTTCCTGGGTAACGCCAAGGGTGGGATTGTGAGATGCGCTAAAAATGACCGAAGAAAGCATTTTCATGAAAAATTGTTTGGACAAAAAGTTCATATTTTTTTTATCAGGAACCCGAATCCATGGAAAAAAATTGGGGGTTCTATTTGAAATTTGAAAGGTGACCCTCCCCCCGCAAAGGGAAGTACGAGGGGGGAGTGGATTTTGGTGCTAAAAGTTGTCCCCCTTCACCCCGAACAATTTTGTCCCGGGGTATTTTTCACCATCTTGCTTCCCTCACTGGATAAACGCTTCCAAAGATTAAAATGACTCACCCTGTATATAACAAACATTATTTGGATACATGTGGAGAAGCCAGGTAGCTTTGGCGATTGGAATCGGGCTCGGTGAGACCATTCACAGTTGGCAACCAAATTAACTGTGCTCTACTCGGAATCACTTATCTAAAAGATAGAGTGACAAGGTCAACACATTACTAAGACACACAGCTCACGCAATGGTTGCTGCGCAAGCACAAAAACCACGCTCCAACTTTATAACCCGGAAATTCCCAGTGTATTCCTCATAACTTCACAGCTATTAATAATGCGGTCTCGTAATTCTTGTACATCATTATCGGCCAATTCAAGGTTGGATTTATTTTGATTGTATGATTGACAATACTTAGTCACAGTGACATTTCTAAATAATAACAGCACTTGGTAACTGCAATTAAAAACATACTTATTTATTTTTAAATATTAAGAATTAAATGAGCTGTAACTCCTGAGTAGTTCATTTTCAGACACATATTTATAGGAAGTTTTTTCATTCTTATAATGAGTTTAACCTAATCCCGGATTTTGGCCAACTATTACAGGACCACCCTGTATAATTCCTGTAGTTATTAAACGATGTTTATCTAATTTTCTTTTTAGTTGGGGTATTAATTTGCTTAGGTGGGACTTAATCCTAAGATCTCTTGTTTCAAACTACAACCTTCTTGTTTGGTGTTTTTCGTTAATTAAACACTGAATATGAGACGGTATTGTAGGTCTAATGTGAGTAGAATATTGGATAACGGTAGAAATTTTAACTGCATTATTTATAGTATTAATTAGAGAATCTACTGCGTTGTCGATGTCGGTGTTATTTTCTTGTAGTACAGGACACTTAGTGGTTTGTATCATGGTTTGACAAAAACTTTTACCGGTAGAAGGTCAGAATCCTAGTTCATGTAATACTGTTTGATATATTGGTTAGTTTAAGTTTATATGTAGGATTATGTCAAGAATGTTAGGTTTCCGATTAATTTGGTATGGTGCATAAGTTGGCTCAGGTGGTGCAGTGATTTGAATACCTAGCTCGGATGTTGGTGAAAATAATGGGGTTCCATCAGGGTTATTCTCACGGCAGTCCCTTACAGTACTTTTGCAATTCAAGTCTCCTAGTAATAACGTTGTATTTTCATTATCAAACACTTCTTGTAAATCTGTCGAAGATACTCTTTTAGAAGGTTGTTTGTATGCTGGACAAATGTTGAAGCTTTAGCTATTATGTAGTTTTAACTGTATAACAATTATTTCTAAATTATTCATTGAATCAATAGGATGTCTTTTTAATGAATATGGCTGCACCTCCATATGATGAGTTATCTTGAATAATATAAAATGATGTAACCAAAAATATTCAATTTTTGCTCTGACAAAGGATGAGTCTGTGACACATAATGTATCAATATTATGTCGTTCTAGAAATGCGCATTGGCGAATAATGCCATCGGCTTTTCAATTGCAAAGTTTTAAGGTACAGTAAAACCTGCTGAAACGGAAACTGGTGGGTTCCTGTAAAATTTCCGCTTCATACAGGTTTCCGTTTTGTCAGGTTTGACCTAAAAATTTAGACGCCTGTGAAAGAAACTGCTTCAATGTCAAAAACTGATAAAAAAAAATGATAACAAAAAAACTTACACAAATTTATTAAGAAAATCAAACTTAAATTATTGCATAATATCAATCAGTTACATTAAAAAAAAAAAAATCCGTTATGGCACTTTTCTTACAATTTTTTATTATCTATAGCCCGTTTTTCCAATTCGGTTCTTAAATTAAAAGTTTTCATGAAACATTCACTTTCGTCCTCCATATATATACGAGGGGTGTCTGACGGAAATTGAGCCTGGGGTAGTAAATGTAAACTGATTTCGGAAATTTTTTATTATTTTTCTATATAGTCTCCTCCAACCTCAATGCACTTTTGACATCGCGTATACAACGTCTTTAAACCGGTCAAAAAATATTCCGAAGTTTTGTCGGCAAAATGGGTTTCTACAGCCATCATCATCTCGTCTTCATCCCTAAATCTTAGCCCACGGAGGTCTTTCTTCAAATTTGAAAACAAATAGTAATCACTAGGGGCCATGTCTGGACTGTAGGGCGGGTGGACAATTTCTTCCATTTCTGACTCCCTTAAAGCACGCTTTGCAATTTGGGCCGTGTGTACAGGTGCGTTGTCCTGAAGTAACAAAATGCCACGCCTCAATTTTCCTCGCCTTTTCTTGATGATTTCCCTCAGTTGAACAATAAGATTCGCATAATACGCGCCTGTCACCGTTGTTCCTCTTGGCAAGCAATCTATCAGCAGAACTCCTTGGCTATCCCAAAAAATGGATGCCATGAGCTTACAAGTGGAGCGAGAGACTTTGAACTTCCTGGGTGCTGCTTGTCCCTTTTTTACCCACTGCATAGATTCCTGTTTGGATTCTGGATCATACTGATGAATCCATGTCTCACCACAGGTGACAATTCTCTCCCAAATTGCTTCTTCATTCTCTTCACACAGTTCGAGAAACGCCCGCAAACTTTCCACTCGCCGCTGTCGATCAAATGGCGTCAACATTTTGGGTACCCAGTGTGCACACACTTTGCTCATGTTTAAATGCATATGCAGGATCGTTCCAACTCTTTCTTTACTAATCTTTAGTTCGTTAGCTATCTGCCGAATACGAATTCGCCGGTCTGCCAGCACCATTTCCATCACTTTTTCCACTTTTTCCTCGGTCACTACCGAAACTGAGGGCCCAGGGCGGTCGTCGTCTTCGATAGACTCTCTCCCTTGTTGAAACAGCCGAACCCACCTTTTAACTGTCGCATACGAAGGAGAAGACTTGCCGTAGACACGGTTCAACTTCTCACTAATGTCCTTTGCAGGAAGTCCTTTCTTCGTGAGGTACTTGATTACCGAACAAATTTTACCTTATAAACTTCTGACCATTCGGAATTCGGCAAATAAGAATCTTCATCTGACAAATTAGGAAAATGAATTTTTGCCCTTAACTACAAAATTAGAACTTGAACGAACTCTGAAGTACTGCTTTTGCTCTACATAGCAACGACTTACCTGCTCAATTTGGCAGATTTGCAAGGGGACAAAATTCATCGCTTTATATTTTTTCGAGGGCCCTCATACTCAACTCCAAAAATGCACTTCGAATTGTTTGTTGAATTGCAGATATTGCAATGTTTTAGCAATTCGTGGTGGTACAGAAATAAATATGTACTTATTACTTTTATAGTCACATTTTGCTTCTAATTTACCGTAGCAATATGGGAAAGTCCAGGTGATCTGGTTTGTTAGTTTTTTATAAATAAATTACTTCTTAAATAATAAGCGTTTCACCTTTTTATTACATTCTCTTAACTGTAGTTGCATAAATATTCAGAAGGCTTATGCTATTTCTTGATGATTACTTAAATAAAACTCGTGGATTTTATTCAGTACAATTTATTAGTAATTTATTTGCATGGCACATCTTATATATTACGAGCTATTGCAATAGGCAATATCTACGGCTAAGCATGGCTTAAAATTTCAACCTGGACGACTCGTATAAATAACATTGACAAGCTCTATATAATAGAACTAAAGAATTTCTAAATCCCAACTAGGAAGATAGGGGAAAAAACAGAAATTTTGAGAAAGAAATCTGTTTTTCCGTTTTATTCCCTGGCAGTGGAAACAGTGACTTGTGTGGGATTTGATATTCTTGATTAAAACATTAATATTTATGTATATTTTTCCTGTATTTAGTTGCCATATGGGTAAATAAAAATTTAAATACTTAATAACCGTTTGTGCCGGTTATTTACTATTAATGACAGAATGGAAAGTAGAATTATTGCTGATACCCCGTGGGATTGACAATTCTCGTCTTGATGAAAATTGCAAACATTTTTTTATCTCAAAATCTTGAGATGAGATGGAGAGTTACACCTTGAGATTTTTCTAATTCTAAATATAAAGAATATTTGGTCTCGTACATAATGTCGTTACTCATATTAGTTCGTCTTTCCAGGTGTAAAATATTCTAATCACAAATTTTTGCAATAAGAATTTTTTTAAAATTTTATGCAACATTTGAAATTGATCTAATGATGAACAATAACACAAATTGCTAATTTAATTATCTTGATCTAAGTAATCTGGCCGTGTTAGTACACATTTGCAAACCTTAAAGAGATATCAACAATTGACAGCCGAACTTCTCGGGACACAGATGTTTGATATTTATTTTCTGAATCTCGAATATTGTACAAGTACTGGCAAATTTTTTTACCATCGTGGATATTTAAAAAGTGCACTAGGAAAACTTTAATCGAAAGAACATCTTACGAACACTCGCCACAGTAAGTGTTGTAATGTGGTCAACAATATGGTTCTTAATGATACTCTTGCGACAATAGCAGGAAATTGTATCTTTTCTGTGTTTGGTGTGACAAAAGTGTTTGTAAGATGCGTCCCGAGAACGAAGAATCTTTGAAACAGTGATTTGAATAACTTTGTGGTTACATTCATAAATGAACATGAAAGCTGAGTTAATCAGGAAATTTAAATATAAAAGCTTATAGTGGAGCTATGCTGATTTGTAGTAATTTCATCAGCAGGAAGGTTGATGACCACTATTTTTTAAACCGAAGGACTCTGAGTAGTTATTTAAGTACTATTGCGGCCAAAAAAATTCGCACGATATATTTGCATTGTGTATGTATGGTTTTATCAAGTGGACTACAGTCACTCAATTGTCAGTTGTACAATTGATATTTTGCCTTCAAAACTTAAAACGTCGAATTATGTTCTAAGCGGGACCCAAAAAAGCTTTGCTATCGCAGAAAAGGGATGGTCACTGTAACGTATGGCCGATGAAGTTGGTTGCAAAGGAACAATTTTTAGTATGAAGCGCTACGACAATAACCTCAAAATGTGAAAAATTACAAGTAGTCAGATACACACTAAGCCGCTGTGGATAAAACCAAGTAACTAGATTCAATATTGTGCGAATTTTTTTGCCCACGAGAGTACCTTCAACTGAAAAAATAATACAAGTAAAAAGTGACTACTACACTAATTAAATAAATTAAAATTAAAGAAAACAAAACAAAAATGTTTGGGAAAATGAGAAGAATTTTGGTGTTTGATCAGAATAACGTTGCTATTTACAAAAGCACTGAGCATGCTTCCATGGCTGCTATCTACGAAGCTAACTTTTATTAAATATTGGAAGAATCGTGCTATTCAGACTTGACCTCATGATTATGTTTCCTAAAGTTGGTAACATGATAATCGAAGCTGTCAATGTAATAATCTTCCAAATATCTAACATTCGTCTAAAATATATTTCCACTGCACAAGGTTGAACGTTATCAATTTGATAACTTTCTTTTGCTTCTGCGCAAATAAAAAAGCTGCCAATGAATCATTTTATTAAATAAGGTAACAGAAAAATCATTCGCTTTGGGGCTTAGGTTCCTTATATTTTAATTTATGGTCACATTAACGGCTGGAGCAAGAGTAGAAGTTGGCTCATCTTTTACTGTAGTCGTTTGTGTGCTAAAGTCGGTACTTTTATCACTGGTAGTAGTGGAAACCGTTGAAGTAGTATTATTAAAAGGTAATTTTACTTCTGTATTTGTAGTTTCGGCCACCTCTGCATCTTTGTCATCAGTTGTCTTAAAAGTGGTGCTTTGGCCTTTGTCATCAGTTGTCTTAGAAGTGGTGCTTTGGCCTTTGTCATCAGTTGTCTTAGCAGTGGTGCCTTGGCTTTTGTCATCAGTTGTCTGAGAAGTAGTATTTTTTACGGCATTTTCGTTGACATTAAATCGAGAACTTATAAAAGGAAAGTTGCCAAATATTTGAGTAGAAGTTGGTGTGGATAATAGTATCGTATTGGCGGGAACATTCTGATTGGAATTATGACCAGCATTACCGAAAAATTGACTAGTAGTATAAAGTTGTTGAAATCCATCCTGAGATTTTCCTAAGAAGGAACGTATAGCGTCAAAAGGTGAGGGTGGCATTGTTCCTGCCAAAGTTTCCGTGATTTGTTGCTGTGGTTTTTTGTTACTGGCCTTTGAATCCACTGTATCAGAAGCCAGGGTTTTTGCCTTTTCAGTTAATGGACTGTTGGTAGTACTATTTTGAATACCATTACCAAATCTTTGCAACTGTGGTAGCTGATCCGCTTGGGGGCCCATTACAAAATAAACATCAGCGCTGCCACCGGTGTTCAATTGAGTATGATAAACAAAGCCATTTGTTTGCCCTGAAGAAACTATAACATTTGTCGGTGTTTCCGTCCTTGGTTCTGTTTGTTGCTGATACTGGGATTGGAATGGATTGCCTAAAATATAATTATAAATTAGATATTTATAATATACAATGTACACATAATATCTTGGCAATACAGATAGTCAATATTTATCTAAAAGACACATTGATACAGAGTTATGTTATGTGCAAACTAACGCATGTATGGCACTATAATCAGTGTACAGATTGTTAGTTGTATTGTTTGCATAATAGGATTGCCAGTGCACTCGACGTTAACGTATTCAGGAAATGTTCTCCCAAGTACCTACTTGTCGCAATCCCATCAGGTCAATTTGTTAAACAACGTTAAAATAACTTGTAAGCTGGTAATATTATTATGTAAGTGTTGATTTGCATGAGATGAACTATACTGTTGAGCAGTTACTATGCTATATTCACAACATTTAGAAATCATTTTTCACAATTCATATCAAAAATCTCATAAAAAGTATACCACGCCGGTGCCACACCATAATTGTCGTAAATACTGGACCCTGCAGTAGTTCTTTGTACATTTAGGATAACATTACTATTTATTTTCGAATGATTGCTTTTTCATCATGAATTATGACCCATATGCTCTTTTGCCACAGACTATACTACTAGAATCTAAGTGAATAAATGGTGCATGACCATAATATTATTAAGAGTGCATAATCAAACTATTAGGCAGGGTCTTTATACAAATTTTAACCATCCGAATACTGAACATTATCTTTGTATTTCTCCGTCATTACAGTAGCACCACTACTCTGATTAAAATTAAAACAGCTTGGAATTTGCAGGAAATTAATATATCTACATATATTTCAAAGAATTACATTAATTGTCATAAAAATCAGGGTCAGCAAAACACTCAGAAATTTATTAAAATCAGATGCAATTTATTCCTGTAAAATTTGAATTTCTTCTAGATAGCATTATTAATTTTCAACTTAAAAATTCCCTTATTTGACCAGCAAATTTACCTCCAGAGGTTACGTAATCTATGAACTTTGCTCTAGAGAGTCTAGAACTAAACGGCAGTGGTACTGAAAAGATCAAATCAAACTTCATCCAGTTCTGATGCAGTGGGATGTATTTGTCATGTCGTAATATTAATTCCTAAAATCTTATCATTCTAACTTTTAATTAAATTATATAATAAAGGATTCATGGAAAGGAATTGGATGTGGCCTAGAAAACTCGAAAATGTCAGGGATTTTAGTGCACTTTATCGGTGGGTATCCTGTTAAAAGCATTGTAAGAACTGGTTATTCAAGAAATTGCGCTTACTAACAGCCGCAATTATTTTTGAACGCTTTGTTGATCCGTCTTTTAAATCATCTACTCAACATATGCGATTATAATTGCATTTTGCACAATCCATACCATAAGGGATACATTGAACGCATTGAATACGTGAATGCACGTCTTGACATGTGACACACAAATGGCATCAAAGGGCGCAGTGAGTTTAGTTGTTATATATCGTTTAGCGGGTTTAACCATATAGGGTTGTAAAATATTTCCTGGTTAGTACTAAGAGATGCAAATTGCACAACCTTGGATTTTAGAGGTAGAAAGTCTTTATCTTAGAAGTCATTAATATATGCATTATGTATACTTGTGTCGTTAAATAAACTAAGGTTGCTAAAGTTTTTACACAATTTTTTACTTTTTGTGTGTATTATTAGACTTCTGTTTAACAGTATAAATTAACCCTAAATCTCTTTTGCTGATATACTATGAAAGAAATGCCAAATGAACACCAATTAAACCGCAATACACGTTTGATATTTTAAAAGCATCTAACCTAACTCTCCATTGAAGTACTCTCTTTGCATTACCAGCACCAATTGTTTCTATTATAAAATGTAAATACCTGCAAAAGTTTGGTATCCAGGAAACTGCGAATCGGTAGCGGGTACATTTCCCAAAGTCTGATGTGTAGAGTAATATAATTGCGGGGGATCGTACTGTCTGGGTTGAAATTGAAATGGTGCTGTAGGTTCATATTGAAAGGGTGAGTTTCCATGGAAGGGCGTGGAATAAAATGATGTTTGTGCTGGCTGTGGTTGTGGAACCATGTAATAAAACTGTGGATGAGCCTGCACCGCAGAAATGCAGATGCAACTTAATAGTGAACTCTGCAAGAAAACAATTTGGTTAACATGTTACGGATTTTTTTTCATTCATGACATTGTATAGTCTATCTAAAATGAAGTGATTCTGCTTACGACGCATAAGGTTTGTTGAAAATTAATCCTAGCAGTATGTTCTGAATGCAATTGTGAAGTACGGTTAATCCAGATAATTGGATTAGAATTCGGTCAGTTCATTTTAGGTAGACTATCACCCGTATGCATAGTCGTTCGCCAGCCGCACGCCGGAGTTTCGTTATGAATAGTATGTTTGCGCAATGTACGTCTATGTCAAATTCGAGGTTAGCGGGTTAGGTTTTCCGTCAGTTTTGACAGAAACTGACACAAAATCTAACTTGCTAACTTCGAATTTGACATAGACGTACAGTGCCGCCAACATACTATTCATAACGAAACTCCGGCGAGCCGCTGGCGAACGACTATGCATACGTGTGTAAGTATCTCTTTCTCTGCTCTACATTTGTGTGAACACTTGAATCATATAGTGCAGGCATGTCAAACATGCGGCCCTTCGCAAGCACACCTGCAGCCCGCACAAAGGACACTTAGTGATTAATTAAAGTAATTTATGTAATTCTACAATAATTTTTATTAAGTAACTTCAATTAGTTGTCGTGTGCGGCTCTCATGACAACACAAATGTACCCATGTGGCCCTCGAGGGCCCTCAGTTTGACATGCCTGATATAGTGTATTTTTAAATAATTTTGAATTAGTAGTTATTTCTTCTATTTGGTTTTTGAACTGTGATGTTATTGACATTTTTAAAAATTGAACCCGTTTTTTAATGAAAAATTATTAACAGAGTTTGTAAATAAAATAGTTTCAGAATTCCTTAATAGATCAGAAATCATCGATTTGTTTTCTTTAACCTTGCTATTAATTAACGAATTTTTAGGTATTTAAAACGAATTAAACCACCAAAAATGTAATCTTTTCATCCAGCCTGCTGTATAGTAAAAATCAATAGCAAAAGTAGATACAGATCTACAACCCCATATCAGAAAACCGTTTTTTGCGGCCTGTGTGGCGCCAATCATTAACCTAAAAATGACTCGCGCGGCGGAGGATTACGTGCCTGCGTGAGTCAGTTGACTCAGCAATGTGTTTTTAAAAAATACTAATATACAAAGTAACTCGGGTTATTATTATTATAATAGACCACACCATTATGAATTCTACAAATTTCCGGAACCGAAACATCTACGGGTCCCAACATATCCGATTTGGGATCGGGGATCTGTACTATGAATCCTGAAATACTATCGCAAAATCGTGATTTTTTTTAACAGCGGAAACAATTATTACCTAAGGAAGGCTCATGGGCGGCGTAAATATTAATTAAAATGGAAAAGTGGCAAGAGATTCGTAAGACCTCAAAACAAGTCCCGGTCTTTTCTTGTTCTTGACTTATTTTTCGCGACCAGGCCCAAGATCAATACTAAACCTTTGAAACCAAGAATGATCGATATCTCAGCTGCAAGGTCAAACCATGAATGTCAAGATTGGATATCAGCGATTTTGGGAGTAGTTCTATAGATCGTTCCATACTTAAAATTCAGTACAGGCAGCATAGGGCAATGTAATTCTTAAATTTTCTGCGCGACGTTGCCACTTCCCGGCAGTGACGGGCGGTCTGAATTTACTTGCTGACAAAAGGATGCGGATTAAAATGAAACAAGCCATTAGTAGTGACCCGTAATACAAAAGCGGGATTTATTTATAATTGACAGATGCGTATTTATTTCCAACGATATTTGTGGTGAAAATTGGCAAGGTCGTTCTGCATTAGACCATGTACTGATTTTTAAGTATCAAACGATCTATAGCAACGGTACAAAATTGTTAAACCCGTGGTTATTTATAGCCTATACTGTTGGTGTGGCTGGTCACACCTACGAAATTATAACATCCACCGTTAATGGGCTTTTAATCGTGTTGTATGGATTGTCATCAAATAATTGAAAATGTCGAGCTTAAAAAACGAAACGTGATTAAATAAGATTTAAAAACTAGGCCGAGACTAATGGCAATACCAAGTAGCTTTATATGTAGATGTTGAGCTAAAGCGAGAAAACAACTATTAAATGTTAATGTGCCACAATGTGAAAAGCATTTCCCACATCCTCAATTTATTTTTAAAGATATTTAATAATTTTTTGTCATAACTTTGTTAGTATTATTTAAAACATGACAACGACCGTTTTAAAATTTTGTAAAACGGGTCGAAGTTATTTAATAGCTATTTATGCAACAAGTGCTAAAAGTTGAGGTTTATGCACGAGACCCGAAGGCTGAGTTTCATAACATGTCTCGTGCATAAACAGCTTTTAGCACGAGTTACATACAATTTTTTTTCTACGACCTTTAATTTACTGTTATGAATCCATAAATGTCGATTTAACAAAGGTTTGCATCTATGTCAGTTATAATTTATGTCATAATAAACAGTAGGCCTTGACGCACAGGGGAATGTTTGTGGAGCCAGTACTGTCAAAGTCAGCTATCAAAGGTAATCATTAATACTACACATCGCACTGTATTCATTACATAACGCTTTAATTATTTAAAAAACACTTTACCTCTAATGCAAGAAGTAACTAGAAAAACTTTTCAACTTCACTTCCAATTCGAAATTGTGGTTTATAACCTCACTTCACTTTATACCACACATGCGCTAAAAGTAAACAGCTAAATTATAAAACGTCATTTTTAGTGAAACAAGCTAGTGCTAAAAGGCCTACTTTTAGTAGTGGTCGTAGAAAAAAATTATTTTTCATCTCATTTCTAGTGGGTATTCGGAAAATGTTATGGTAATATGATCCTCTTAAACACTAAAACGGGGCAACACTTAACAATTTGAGTCGTCATCTACCTAGAAGAACAATTTAAAGAAATTGTGAAGTGTTACATTTCTAACGATTTTCGTCAACGACACATTCGTTATTGTAAATATCTGTGTGAAATTAAATAAATAAAATTAAAATTGTAAAACAAGATTTGGATGAAAATCAAACAATTCAAATTGTGGTTATTTTGATTATTTAATATTGCTATGTATCCGTGTTTTTAAAATTTCTCAACAATTTACATGATAACTTCCCCTCGTTGAATCTTATCAAATCCGGGGTTCTAAAGAACGGAGGTAGAAATAAATATAGTAAATAGGTCCCTTCTTGATTTTTTATTTTCTCTCAATATTTTCATTGTTGGCAAATTTAACGCATACTTTCTTCATGTGAGTACGAACATCTGTACAAACAGCAAACCATGTATATTTTAATCAGTCAGAGCAGCAGTAATTGTATATTCTTGAGGTCGTTATTCTTATTGCATCATGTAGTCGTTAGTGCTATAATATCATAGATAATCCAGCGAGCTATATATAAACTGCAATTTCCCAATTAGCAATTTCATAATTGCATTGCCATAACTACAATGGTGCACTGATTCAACTTTTAGAACCAGATTCTGCATCCTTCGACCTTGGTCAGGAGAAAACTGGAATATCGGGCGGTATTTAATTTTTTATGGCTGCATTAAGTGAGGTGCTGCCTTTTTAATATTGCTTTAGTAAATTAACTTCATGCCCGCTTGTATATGGAACAGTACATAATCCAATAACTGCATGGCTTGGGATCTGGTTTTCGGATGCCGTTTCTACCAACGCATTTGTTGAAAGGGTATCCAAGAAAACACGGTCATTATTTTTAATAAGCACAAATATTAATTATGCTCCATTGCGGCGACGTGAAAAACGTAAACACGAAGCCGCCACGTGGATAATTAAAATAGTTTGCAGGAAGAAGAATTTGGTTAAAACTACGCTTGAATCGTAAAAAATTCGAAACTTTAATAAAATAAGTAATGCTTGATCTAAACAACGTACATTCGGTAGAGTCTACCTGGTAGACCATGTTTTAATAGAGAAAATACGTGCGTTTAGTATTTTAAAGACGTAAGAAAGAAGCTACATGGGGTAGATGTGGTTTCTAAGCACTGCATGACAGGATAAAGCTGAAGCAAATCGTTCAAGCGACTTCAAGAAAGAAGAAACTAAAGCAGTCGAAATGTACGTTAGAACAGTAGAGTGGAAAAATAGTAAACGGCAACAGTAGAAAGAGAGCCAAAAGGATATGCAGAGATAAAACTAAAAAAAAGCAATGGTAAATGACATTAAAGAAAAATACAAGAGCATTGAAATAAAACCAAGGAATCAAAGGAGTAAAGAGATGATATCAGACAAAACCAATTCTATAAGGACCAAAATGGGAATTCAGCGAAAAGACAGGCAGAAACAATAGAAAGATGGGCAGAATACTTCGAATCAATGGCGCTAGTGGAGAATTTTAATGGTAGAGCCAACCACCGAACGTAAATGCAGTTTCCACCTCCTCACAGAAAAAAAACAGATTCCAATATCCCGAGATTTAAATATTTCACATACGGACTGGCAAAAGTTAGCATAGTGAAAAAATTACCAAACTTTATAGGCTAATAAAAGATGATGAACTGAAAGAATCGAATCTTTCATTTTTTTGTTTAAATGTATAATTCAGCCAAAAAATGCATCTTCACTGTTTGAGATACGTAGATGCATGCGCAATTGGCGTATATTATTTCAAGATGTGCGACAATTTACGAATAAATTATGAAAATCCCAACGTGCAGACGGCCTTCCGAATATTCTCCCCGGATGCGGCCTTTCTTCATCTGAACTCGATGAAGTCAGCGTATGTGCGAAAATTGTAATCAGAAACTCGAATCGCGCTCCTTATCGCAGGGGTCAGGTCAGACTACACCTGCTTGAGGGTTGAGTATACGCGGACGTGGCTGCCATTTAATGTTAAAATATCCTTATCTTTGGACCCACTTCGTGCAGCTCTACCCCCGGTGCAGTCTATAAGCTGTCGAAAAGCCGACGACCTCTTTGATCTAGCACCAATGCGTCCGTAAAAGCTAGAAAGTGCTATCGTACAGTTTATATTAATAAAATAAAAATTACTCGTGTAAAATTAGAAGAATGATGAAAATAAGTAGAACAAATTTTTCTTTAGGAATAAAAAAAATCTTGAATGCGCCATGGCTCCTTAATGCTCAACCA
This sequence comes from Agriotes lineatus, assembly GCA_940337035.1. Taxonomy (NCBI): domain Eukaryota; kingdom Metazoa; phylum Arthropoda; class Insecta; order Coleoptera; family Elateridae; genus Agriotes; species Agriotes lineatus. The sequence goes on from OW679202.1 coordinate 101,249,221, forward strand.
ACATCAGGCTAATGACGTGAAAGAAACGGTGAAAATCATACAGAACTCAAAGAACAGGAAAAGACGAAACTTGCACAGAGATGATCAACTACGGTGGATGGAAATTAATACAATGGATTCAGGAGTAGATGCCTAATCATGGAGAAACGCATTGATATACTACCCAATTTACAAAAAAAAACTGCTTATGGGTTTATGTAGACGAAACTTTAGGTGAATACCAAAGTGGTATTATTATGATAATTAATAACATTGTCAACATTTCCTGAAAAATGTTTTTAATGTACTTTTAAATGAATTAACTTTGGAACAATAACAAGTTATGTAATGGACGATCAAAAAGTCTTTCAGCCCGGCGGCTATGGTGTAGTTCCTAATTTATTAACGCAACTGTTTATACTTAAATGTCAAACTTAACATTTGATCTTTAAGTGAGTTATAGTTGCATTCATACGTAAGAACTATAGCATAGCCGCCCGGAAGTGAAAGCCTTTTTAATCGCCCATTATTTTATGTACAATGGTGCTCCACCTCATCTTGTCCGATATTATCTGCTTAAAACGACTTAAAATTAGGTAAAATTAATTACTACTTGGCCACATTTTTATTTTTCGTGATTAATTAAGTACATTTCAGTGTGCTAAGGTTCGTTTTTCTCTAAAACTACCGTTCGGAGTGATTTCAAACAAGAATGCATTTTTTTATGTAAAAATTGACGAACATTTCAGCTTTAAAAATTACCATAAAAACGTCCCCCGCATGTGCGTAAACTATCACTAGTGAACCTTACACGAATTTTCTTCCAGTTATCTAACTCTACATAATTGTGCTAAATTACACTAAATTTGCTTTATCTGCAGTCCAATCGACTAGTAAATTTTTTTCTAATAATAAAAATAATAGTTGCAAACTCCTTGCAATTATATAAAAAAAATTTTAAACGTTTTCGATTACTGTGGTTTTTTAAATTAAATCTTAAATTTTAAATTGTGAAGAAAGTATTGGAGGGATTTCAAATTGTTTTTCAATATGCTTCTTTCTTTTTGTACCCTTTTCTGGGGAAGGGACAATTCGTCGTCGCCAATTGGCTGTCGATTATTCGCCGCAGTTTAAATTCGCGGTTTACCCGATTCGCCGTTGGCCCGATTCGGCGTCGCGAAAAGCTGTATTTTTCAAACGCTTAGATAGTACAGAAATAATCTGTGATTTTATCTCTGATGAATTTTAGTGACTACAATTTATCTCTCTTTTATCCTTTTATAACTTTCTAATTATTACTATTGTTACCAATAATTGTTCGAAGAATTTCTGGAACTTATTGTGTTCGGCCTATTATAACTAAGTAATGTTATTTTGCTATTTCTAACTAACGTAATTACAGTTGGACCATTGTAGAATGCTCAACCCTAACGAGCGCATTAGTGGTAACATATCATACATTTTTGTACATGTTATTTACACTTTAATGAGGATAATAGGTATTTTTATTCATTTAAATCTTTATCGGACGAAGGCGAATTGTACTTACGGCGAATAGGCGACGGCGAATCGGCGGCGGCGAATTGCCTTCAATTGTTTTACTAATATTTAAACTTTAATTTTCGCTTTGACGTTAATCTCTGAAAGCTTTTTGTAGCGTTCTACGATTATACAATTTTTTAGGTATTTCGCTACATTACAAAATTAAATACAAGATACGAACGTTTCGGTAAACAAATCTGTTCTGTTTTTATAGAAAAAGCAACCAATTGCTGATGCGTTCGTACTTTTATATTTTTAATTTTGTAGTGTAGGGAAATGCCCAAAAATAGCATGAGCACGTTTCGCTGGTAGAATGCCATAGTAAAATATACTAACTGGGAAAATGTGTGCCCACAACGAAAGCTAGTATAAAACTGCAACACAGTTTAGTAAACACCAGCCGCTAATTGAGTGTCTTTTTGACGTTGCTTACATAACACATAGAGTTATCGAAAAACTCAAGTAATAAAGGTAGATTTATATGACTAGATATTGGAAATTCGTTGCTAATTCTCAATGAGTTCGACTTATCAAGGTTAGATTGTATATTATTTTAATTAAATAGAATCCGTGTTTTTCTATTAAAATTTTCAGGACTGTAACATCCTTGACACATAACTTCCGGAACTATATTCAATATTTGCTCATTTGGATGAGTAGAATACGCTCCTAAAGAAGCGGCTCACAATTTTGTTACGCCTTGTGTGTCGTGAACATAATAAATTCTACCTGACGAATTTTAAGGATGCATTTAAAAAATAAACGATTGTCATTTTGCGCAAAAAAGTTGGTATTTAATCCATCGAAGTTAAATTTGCGTCGAAAAGTTTGCCGAGAATTCCTTTCCGTTATAAATAAGGGTATTTAAAAAATACGTTCGGATATTTTACCCAGTTATACATCTCATCAATACAAGCAAAAGTGAAACCCTTCGTTTCCGAGATACAGAGTGTTAAAGTTTAAAAAAAACCCGGCCGCTCCTGGAATAAATAATTTAAATTTTAGTACGTCAAAACATGATTCTTAATAGCATCAAAAAACCTTAAAAGTTTCACTAAAATCGGTTGATGGGTTTTTGAAATATTGGAGCATTTTAGTTTTTGTCTTACTAGGTTCAGAGGCGTGCAAAAATATGGGCTTCATTTTTTCTTGAAAACGAAGTAAGATACGAAAAAATTCAAGAGACAAAAAAGTTGCATTTTTAGTTGCTTTATTAAAAAAATATATGAAAATTGCAAAAAATTTATTGGGTCTTTTTTTTTTAAACCCCTAATCGACATGCCCCATGGGCACGCCTCTGGAAGTACTGGAACAACTGTAATATGTCCAAAAGATACCTCATAAAATTATAAACAAACTATAAAAATTTCATTAAAATCGCCCAAAGCGTTTTTAGATAACAATAAAAAACTTTTTTTTAACCTTTAACACCCTGTATCTCGGAAAATGAAGCATTTCCGGACCCATGTTTATTAGGACTTTTTTGTTTGGATTGATGAGATCTATAAGTGGGTAAAATATCCGAACGTATTTTTAAACACCCTGTATGTGCCAAAACGGTATCTACGAAATATTAGTAGTTGATCACACTAAACTAATTTTCGTTGTTCGATATACTATACGGATAGAAACTTTTTGAGAAATTACAATTAGAAATAGAAAAATACAGATAAATATTTCAATATTTTTAGAATATTTTCCTTGTTGGTCGAATGATCAAAACTCAGGGTTAAAAAGATAATGTAGAATATGATGGGCTGTCCCGTCTTTTAGAAAATTAGTACAAAAAAATACATTCATTTCGGAAAGAATCGAACAGCCTCACATTTTCCAATGGACTAGTACGAATTATTGCCTAAATAACGATAGTAAAACAGACAACATGCTATACCATCCAATTGGATCTTTCTGTAGGGTATTTAATGACAAGTGAACTGTCTTAGTTTTTTTAGCCCCGTTGTAAATGGAAATGGAAATGCAAAAGATGAAAATAATTTGTCGTTAACAGGTTTTTTGCATATCGCCACAAACACGGCACTATTATAAAAACTTACAAAGTAAAAGACATCCATTTTCTGCACATACACGGTAACTGTTTCAAGTACTGGCATTTTTTTCGGACATGTTAAATATTTATAACGTCGCTACAAGTTTCCCCCCGAATTTGTTCAAACGCATAGGTGTTGTTCCTCGTCATTGCAGCATGGGTGGGTCCTGCTTGTAATAACAGCGAGTGGTTCGGTGACCAGTTCGATCTAAATAACAGAATTATAAAGGTCATCAAAAAACCCGGTGAAGTAACAACCTTTGAGACAGCGGTTCCCAACCGCGTACAGTAGCAAATAATGTCACTTCCGACGTTGCCATGGAGACAGCAAAACTGAAATGAGCTCTGATGCCTGTATTAAAAAATTATCAATACAGATCGCCCAGACCTTACCATATTGCGTCGAATTTTCACATTTTATTACTTACCCATATACAGGGTGGGTTTTTCGTCGAAACTATAGGAATCTCAGAAACTAAGACAGTACAGTACGATTAAATCGGAAATTAAGTGCGGTTTCATGAAACTGATTTAACCGGTTTTTCATAAAAGTCCACGGCCTACTAGTTTTTTGCAAATAACTTAATTTAGCCGTTGGATTTAACTTCCTTTATATTTTTTATTGTTATATTTAGAAAGAGAGGGAGAAGTATTATTTGTAATGAGAACACTATTGGATTTTTTAAATTTAGTTTGCCATCTTCGAGTTATGACGTAATTTGTATTTTTTAAATGGAATCTATAGTTTGATTAAATTTTAGTATATTATTCAATTTTGAGTAATTAATCAAACGGCATATGGGAGGCAATGGAGAAATGGCGGAGTGTTAATCCAGAACTGACTGTGAAGCGCCTACCACATGAAGGTGCGCGAGAATCAAATGTCAGTTGCACATTAATTTTACCAATTTCTACATAGAAATGTTACGAACTTTTCCGTTTAGGATAAAGTAGCACGTTATAAACAAAACAAAAATGAAATGAAATTTAAAAAAATACGCGGCGCGGCGCTGCAGTGAATGAATGTGAATAATTTATTTTCAGTTCCCGACTGTCACTTGATATATAAATTTTTAAAAGTAGAATTGAAGTCATAAAAGGTTTGAAATAGAATCGAAATTTCTTTTTTTTTTTAGATATTTAGACATCTATTTTAGGCAGAATTACATCGTCAGTGAAATGTTACAGTGTAGAATTTTCAATGTCTATAATTTTTAAATGTAAAAAATTGAAGCAAATACAAAAGCAGTTGAAGTTTATTTCACGTTGTCACTTCAAATCTTAAGGGTTCAACGAGTAATTAAAGGTTCAAATTCTAATAAATTACAAACCAAACTATTTCTGCATTTCCGTAACGAGAGAAGCATGAATGATTCTCAACCTTGGAGAGAAAGGCTGCATTGAATGTGTATGGCCTTGACCCAGAGTCTGAATACTAATTAGCAGCAGTCGTTTTTCAGTTTTTTCCCAGTGTGCAGTACTCATTAAAAGCAATTTTAAATATTGGACTCTAAGGTCGAAAAATAAAGTGATTTAATGGATAAAAAATCGACCGCGAAATAGATCCCGCCACACGAAAAAATAATGATATAAGTTCATGTAGGAAAATTTATAAAATTCAGTATTCGGAGCGTTCAAGTTCAACTTATTATTTCATACTTTTGGTATATCTTCGGTAATGTTTTGTCAATTGAACTGATATTGGCATTTGTATTAACATTATTGGCATACAATAAGATACTAAAATTAACTTCTTGCAAGACCGGAAAATGGAATACCCTACAAATAGACGAACTCTTGTGCAGGGTTGCCATCTTTCTAAAATAAAAGTAAAAATCGGGACATGCAATGGAGGGGGGGGGGGACAATCGTGAACTCCTGGACAGTGTCGTAACTAGGTATACGCCGAATAGGCCTCCGCCTGTAGGCGCCAGCGGCAAGGGACGCCAAAAGTGGGCAATTTTACAAACAAATTAATTTGTAATATTAACTATTTTAGCATAAATAATGCGAATTGCGTCCAATCTGGTCGATACATTACACTGCCTTGTGCAATTTGCAAAGGGAATGTTATATGTCTACCAGATTGTAACGAGGATTGTTTTATAATTTCCACATAAATATATCAATCAAAGCATTAGAATTATTAGCTTTTTAGCCCACCATATGGGTGGCCTTATTCTAATTATATATTTTCTTGCATTGTTAAAACTGATTGCAATACAGTAGTGGCGGTAAACTAACTTCAATTTTAAACAACTGTAGGAGCGGTTGTATTGACATATTACATATATATTCACTACTTTTGACTCATCGCTGGTACAGTGGCCCATTGCAACAATCAGCAGAACACCAAAGAACAATTTCGAGAGCTTACTTGTTTTACTACTTTAGCATTTTCCCCTACAATTACTTGCCTGCTAGAATTTGTCCAATTTAAGACACTTCTGCGACCCTACACCATGGCAGTTTTTATTTAAAAAATCTGGTGTGATACACGCACACAACTTCCTTTTACCGTGATCTTATAATTAGCCAAAAATTTGATTTTTAATTTTTAAGCATTTGTAAAAAAAATTCAAAAATTACAAATTTTACAAAGACGGTACAAAATAGAGTGTTAGTTCAAGAGACAAATTTTCTCTAGAATTTTAAGCTGAATTAAAAAATGTAATAATATACCCAGTGTTCTATTTAAAATACGAGTTAATAAAAAAATAGAAAAAAAAAACAAAAGAAACCCATTTTAGAAGTATTCAACTGGAAAATTACCTATCTCACATCAATACACATTAAAAATGTAATAAAAATGTAAAGTTTAAAAAAAATCGTTAGAGCCGTTTTTGAAAAAATCGAAAAAAACTGAAAAATTACAACAGTAAACACCTACTTCCGGTTATGCGATTTTCTTCAAAAGCTTGCTGTCTCCTGTACATGGTACACAAAACTTACATATGAAGTTTCAACGCCATACCTCTTTTCGTTTTTGAGATATTCTGTTCACAGACACACAGACCAATGAAAAAAAAATATGTTTTTTGGGTTCAGGGGACTCTAAAACGTGAAGATCTGTTGAAAACTCAATTTCGCATTTTTGGGGTGAATCCAATACTTCCTTTATTGTGAAAGGAAGTAAAAAGAGATTATCGAAATCGGCTTTATGCAAGGCTTATACAGAGTGAGTGTTAAAAAGTGAAGAAAAAGCGGGAAATTTTGAATTAAATCCTAGTAATTTTTTGCTTTTATGTTTCTCGCAGGTGTATCACCCCAACTTTCTGGTTACATGTCATTGGTGGCACTGTAAATCGATGTCAAATTCTACGTTAGCAGGTTAGGTTTTGTGTCAGTTTGTGTCAAAAGTTAGCAGGTTAGTTTTTGCATCAGTTTTGACACAAACTGACACAAACCTAACCTGCCAACCTCGATTCAAAATTTCTCCCTCTTTCCTCACTTTTTAATACTTAACTCTGTACTAGGTGCCAACAGAAAAAACTTCATGTTTTAAATATATTGATTACTACAAGACGGTGTGACAGTGTGGCTGCGAGTACAGAACTTTATTCTACGTTCATATGTTACTACCCATAATAATATGTAATTATTTGTTCATACTGTATTCTTATAACGTATTGACATCTTTTTACTAGCTTTTGAGTGCACCACATAAGTGGTCTTACTGTAATGAAAATAATTTTTGCATTTTTAAAATTGAGTTGTATACATAAAAAAGTTACCAAAGAAAATATTTTCAATTTCAACTTCTTTAATGCAGAAAGCGTGCTGCAAGAAAAACAACTTTTGCTAGATGGAACTATAGTTGAGGAGTCTTCAAAATTATGTACAAAATAGGTAAAAATAACCTTAATGCTGCTAATAATACTGAAATACTTAGTAATGTGAATTATATGAATTTTGAAAACTAGAAAAACATTGAAGCCAGTGGGATTCGAACTCACGTTCACTGGTAAATTCATATGCTTATCTTTGCTTTATAAATGACGCAGTGGCGTTCAGATTTTGGACGAAATGTGCTCGATCGATGCCTATGAAATAGTGATGCAGAGACACAAGTACACCACGTGTTTATATATAGTGATTTGTAATAGTACAGTGAAAGTCATTTATAATGCCGTCGCTTATAATGAAAAGTCGCTTATAGCAGCCAAAATTTGAATGATTGGTTGATCTTCCATTTAAGTCAATGTTAAAAAAGATCGCATTTAGCATCGCCGCTTATAGCGGCAAAGTCGCCTATAGCGTCTGTATTTACATGTAATATGTTAGCACCAGGTTCGGCTACAGCATCTGCTGCAGCAGAAGTGGTGTCATATGCTATCACGTAACTTGAACACCTCAACAAATATTTTTCTGATTATCGTTAATATCTGCTGCAGCAGCAATGATGTCATGTAATAATATAACACTAGCCCGTCAGTTCGTGTTTGCGTGTAGTACTTACGTGTAGTGCAAAATGGCCGTACTTAAACGGAACGTTATCTCAATAGAAGAAAAAGGTGCAATTATTGCTAGACTAGACAATGGCGAATCTAATGCCACTATCTCTACCGAATTTAATTTGTCGCATTCATCAGTGATCACTATATGGAGAAACCGAGAAAAACTTAAAGCCGCCTTCAATGTACCTACATATGTTTACGTAAGTTTAATGTATATTTTCCTTTAATAAATTTTTATATCTTGTGATTCTGTTAATATAAATACGTATGATTATTCTACATTGCATATTTATAGTAAACATATGTGCTTGTGTTATTTTCTTGATTTCGGATTATAATTTTGCTGCTACCTGATATAGTGTCCGGTCGGGTATAACGTCCACATATGACTGGTCCCTTCGAGGACGTTATATCCGACTTTCACTGTATTTAACATTACTAGCTTGGTAAGAGGTAAGAGGGTTTTTACTGGCGGACAGAAGGACCTTCTGGAGCCAGTAAAACTCGTTACCTTGCATGTATTGTTGAATATTTTATTTGTTCTCCTCACTTGTAAATAACTATAAATTTACCATTTATTCATAATGTCAAACTGACAAGCAACTAAATTCATCAGTATGACACATACTAAGGAAGACAACTCTGGCTTTGCACGTTATCATTTATTTATGAGCACGGGTGTAAAATTTTACTGGCTAGCCAGTTAAGAGACAAATGATGAACAAATAAAATGTTTTACTGACTACATATAATCATATGTACTTTTTATTTCCCTCGTCTAAAAGACGAAAGGATTGTAATCGCGAAAAAATCACCATCCTAAATTTCTTAAGATCTTCACGTTTCGGGGTCCTTAGATGACAAAAAACAGGTTTTCTCAATTCCGTCCGTCTGTTGTCACTATAACTCAAAAACTAATTGTTGGGGGAAGACGATATGTTGCTTGCAGGTTATAGCATTCCTGGCATGAAACTGAGAAAATGTCGGAAAAATATATACAGGGTAGGCATCTTAAAAAATTTAATTCTTTTTATTTTTGCTTTAACTCAAGAACTATTACTTAAATCAAAGTAATATTTTGCACATAGCTCAGGTTTCTATCCTTGAAGAAAAAGGGCATATTTTGGACTCAACATATATAGGGTAAGCACCTTACAAAATAATTTTTTGTTTATTTTTGCTTTAACTTGGGAATAAATAAAAGTAATATTTTGCACATAGTTCAGGCTTTACACTTGATGAAAATAGGACCCAACAGATACAGGGTAAATGTAAACGGTCAAAAAGAGGAAAGAATAAGTGAGTTCTGTTTAATATAGTTGCACATGGCACAGATCCAAGAGATTCTGGATAGTCCAGTGGAACAGACGGGTGGAACCGAAATCTCACTCACAGGCGTTGTAGTTTGAATCCCACCGCCGGTAATGCTTTTTTATTTAAAAATTTATAAAATTTGCATTAGCAAGTGTTTCTTTTTATTGGTTCAGTACTATTAGGAACGTGAAGTTAATTTACCCCTACTTTCCTTTGTTTTTTTAAAATTGTTTAGTGTCACAATATCACTTGCAAGGGAAGTTCTGAGTAAAGCAAGGGTTTATGACCCTAATTTTACTACGTTAAATAGAGATTGTGTTCGCTAAATAGAGGGAAATTTATATATAAATAATATCGGACATTGACGGTTCTAACCAAAATTTCGCTAAATAAAGAATTTTGTTAAATAGACGTTCGTTGAATAGAGGTTCGACTGTACTTACATTTTAGAAAGTAACACCACTTGATTAAACATCAACTGAAGCTGCTTATTTTGCTTCATTGCATAAAAACAGTTCTGCTCAGCTTGGTTATGTTTTGGCACTTAATGTCACTTTTATGTAAAAATTTAATATTTCACGTTTCTACAGGAAGTATGAAAAAATTGCATACGGAACTCGTTAGAAAAGCGGTTTTACTGAGCTCGCATGGCTGTTTGAAACATCATTTTTTTAAACTAGTTCTGTAATGTCCTGTTATTGCATGTCACCAATGGTAACGTATAATAAAAATATAATTCACACGCTAAAATTAAAAGTTTTTTTATACAGTTACTTTTGACATTAGAAACTGTTCAAAAAGTTGTCACTTTTGACACGATCGTAGAAAAATATCTTGCTATTGCATATTGCTGTAATAGTGAAAATATCCTATTTCAGCACATTGGTTTAATAACTGATACAACTTCACAAGTTCAAGAATATACTCTTTTTTATAAGTCAAGGACATGCAAAAAAGCGAAATAAAATGAGAACAAATGTAATTTAAGTAGTTACACACAAATACGAGGGATGTCCGGTTACTCATAACGCCTTCTCTGTAAGTCTTCAGTATTTTTTTATGAATTTTAGTAGGTTTTCCATTATTTGCATGCAAAAATTAAATGACCGCTCGCAAATCAAACTTAGAGTATGTTTTGATTGGAACTGACATTTTGCGGCTGTCACTGAGCACGTTGTACTTAACCTAAGGCAATGACAACAGCCACCTATATAGTACATAGGTGCATCTAAAATGTGTGCAAATACCTTAGTAGTCGGACATTCCTTGTACTTAAAATATGTATGAAAAATCATTCTTAGTTAATACTACTCAAAATAATAAAACAAATTTAAAATACTCTAGATGAAAATTATGCGGTTACTGTTGTACTTTGTACCTTTGTAAGTTCAAAATCAACAGTTTAGTCAGCAATCGACTTCAAAGAAACTAAAACATTTCCAATTCTCAATAATTAAGCAATTCGATTGGTAAACAAGTGAGTCATGAGTTTGGTTTTTCGACCATAAAGTGTTTTCATAAATCCTGAACTATTCTTATGTAATATTCACCTGTATTTCTGTACAGTTTATTTATTTATTTATTTAGCATTTAAATGGGGTAACAACAGTCAAAAAGACCAATTACAGTTACCCTACAGAATATAGTTAAGCTAAAAAAAAAACACCGCAAAGTAAGAACTAACTTAAAGAATAAAGGGAGGTTAAGCGAAGTAGCGAAATTAAATCAAACTGAGACAAAGATTTTTAAATTTTAAGAATGAATTTTGAAAGACATCTATATTTGGATTTTTCTTACTATAGAGATTGTAATATTTTGCAAAACGCATGAGTGGAGAGTTATCCGCAGAGTTGGTGTTACAAAATGTTAAACTAAACAGATCATTGCTTCTTGTTGAGTGAACGGGAATACGTATACTAAGTAGATTCAGGAGTTCCGCACAGTCAATATTATTATTGTATAATAGGTGAATGAAATTTGGCTGCTTCGATGAATAATAAAGTTGTGGAGATCGATAGCCAAAAAGTTTATTGTAGTAGGTATAAAAAATATGATTGTTCCTTAAGGTCCAAACGTCATACATGTAAAAATTGATAAAATATTTTACGTTTCGCCACTTTAGATGGCTTCATCAGAAATTATTGACAAGTGATATAACAAAATGGCTTCCATAAAAGTTTATAATAATTGATAACAAAATTTGCAAATGACTAATTAAAGCCACATTGCAAGTATACGGCGTCTAAATGGAAATAAGTGAAGTATTAAACAATCATTATTGATTGAGGTTAAACATTAACTATATAATAGATAATGTAATTAAACAATAAACTTTTAATTAAAAGTAAAGGACATCATGTTTTGAAGAAGCAAGGTGCCAGAATGAGGAAAAATGCAAGATGTCAAAAAAAAAAAAAAAAAAAATAATTATTATTGACCAGTTTGTGTAGTGTGAATAGATGCAGTAGTTCACGGCGCTGGCTGAGAGGAGTAAGCAAACATATGCTACCCGGAAATTTCCAAGCAACAAGTCTCAGAAATTTATTTTGTACGCTCTCTATTCTGTTGATATACGTTAGGTATTGTGGAGCCCATATGTTGCTAGCAAACTCAAGATGACTGCGGACAAATGCAAAGTATAGGGCTTTTAAGGTTGAAATTTTATGAAAATCTCTACAATTTCTACTAATAAATCCAAGCATCTTATAGGCTTTGCGAACTACTGAATCTATGTGCTGGTCAAAAATTAACTTGCTGTCGAAGATGACCCCAAGATCTTTGATGGTCACAGCGGTCGACACTATTTCGCGTGAAATGGAGAAAGAAGCAGGCACCTTGTATCTGTTTCTAGTAAAAGAAATGTGGAAACATTTTTTGGTATTTATTTTTAATTTATTAACTGCACAATATTCACAAAGTCGATCAATATCTGCTTGTATCAATTTGACCTCAAGAGCACTCTTTACTGAGCGAAAAATGTTGAGATCTTCTGCTTAAATTAGGAATTTGGAGTGGTGGAAGCAATTGCACATGTCATTTATAAAAATATTAAACAGCAGGGGTCCCAGATGAGAACCCTGTGGCACACCGGAAGTAATGGCGCTGTAATTTGATGAATACCCGTTCACTACAACAGTCTGCAATCTGTTGGTTAAATAGGACTCAAGCCACCGCAGTAAGTTGCCATGCACACCGGCTTCAGCAAGTACAAGACATAAGAATAACATGGTCAATGGTATCAAAAGCCTTGCTGAAGTCGGTGTACACAGTTTCCACCTGAAGGCCATTGTCCATACTACCCAGTACGTATTCCGCGAATATAATCAAATTTGTGTTCACCGAACGACCTTCAAAAAAACCATGCTGCTCAGGTACAATCCATGTTTTGACATGAGTGAATAGTATTTCATAATTAATTTTTCAAAAATTTTGCTGATTATGCTAAGTTTGGATATTGGGCGATAACTTTCAACAAGACTTTTGCTACCTTTTTTAAAAACAGGAACAACATAGGCTCTTTTCCAGTCGTCCGGAAAACACCCTGTAAATAGGGACTTATTATATAATATTGATAAGGGTTCGGCAAGTGTTACTGCACAGGATTTCAAAAAAATTCCAGGGATGTCATCAGGACCAGCACCTTTAGCTACGTCAATATTAGTTAAATAGTTTATGACCGAGGATTTGTCGATAGCACAGTTGTGTAGTGCAGCATTGGTAGAAGGCTCTAAAGTTAGGCATGCTGTTGAACTAGGTAATGAGTACACAGATCTGAAGTGGGCGAAACGTTGAGTTCTTCGATCTCAATCATGACACGGTCCAATCCCGGAAGTCGTTTGTTACTTAGATCTGAAGTATTCAGAAAATAGTTCACATACTCCCTGCCCTTTGACGGCTACTTTGTCTTTATATTTTAATAAAGATGGTAAACTGCGGTTGCTAATCTTATTAGAAATGTAACTTCAGAACTTTTTAGGATGGGTAACAATACAGGTTTCTGATTTAGAAGTATATTGGCTGTGACCTTCCTTAATTAAGACTTTAATATACTTTCTGTAGCTTTTGTACATATTTAAATCGACAAGTGCTTTCGACTTCTTATACTTTATGCGGCTAGAATGTTTTAATTGAATTATGAAAGGAATATCTTATTTAACTTTTAAATACATTTAAGGTTTATAAACACTAAATGTTATGTTTGTTGCAGTTTGCACAATGGCGTTATTCAGCTATGGGACTACCGAATGTGTACTCTTCTTGAGAAATTTGACGAACATGATGGGCCAGTGCGAGGAATTTGTTTCCACAATCAACAGCCACTTTTCGTTTCTGGAGGAGATGACTATAAAATTAAGGTATGTTGGTTTGCTCCTTGTTGATATTAAACGTGATTTTGAATTTAGTTTGAAAATGTACGCAAACCGAACTTCAATAAGAGAAATGATATTTGCTCCTAATACAAGGGCAATTCTGTTTGTTTTGAGGCACAAAAAACCTAAAATGTTAGGGGCACGCAATATTTATTGTCTTAAAGCTGATCCTTTTTTATGCATATACACAAAAAATAATCAAGCAGGCATCTGTCACCCATTATAGTTCAATAAAATGGATTTATCACTGAATCATTTTAGACTTTTTTATGATTTTAAGAGTGGACTGAGTGAAAATGAGTGCTTTCAAAGACTTCACCTTTGAAGATGATGGCCAATCTTGGCCAACAGTATTTTGTTGATTTTCTGAATTAAAAAAGTTGACAATACTGAAATATAGTATAGCGTATAGCTCCTAATCTATTTATAAGTCACTTCAAAATCAAATGACAAGTCTGACATTTAAGTATAAACATAGTTGCATTCATAAATTAGGAACTATTCCAAAGCCTTACTAGATGAAAATAATTTTTCATCGTACTATATTCAGTTTATATTATTAAAATCATCCACCATCATCTTCGTTTCCTTTCTTGTATTTGCAAATATTCACAGCTGAACATAATAGACCGCTGCACAAGCAGCAACGCATTTTTTTTTGTTGACTACCTATTCATTATTAATTACACTTCACACTGTCTATGCCGGTGACACCTGTGCTTGCTTCGAATCGCCGAGCCTATATGCGCCGTGGACTTGCAAGTGTAACCACGCCGAGCAATGCGCCTTGGAAAGTGGCTTAAGGATCAGTCAACAAATGCTGCAAGTTTTAGAACATGGTGGTCACCGTATTATCTCAAACATACGAAAACGACTCAACACCGACTATGCCAAAACGCCAACGATGAATGAAAAAAGTTATATTTGCAGTATTTTCCCATAGTACGGGATTAGTGAAAGCAATTAAGCTCTAGGTCATTGGCCCTGAGCCAGCCCTAGGAATTACTTGGGCTGCTGCTGCAAAAAGTCAGGTTGAACACTGATAAATAACCAGTCCAGCGCCAACTGGGTTTTGACACCAAGGCTCTGTTAGGCTAAACTTCTTATTGAGGAAATGTTGCTTGGCAACACCTCCACTCTCCTGTTAATGAACAGCAAAAATATCAGGATTGTGACTGGCCTACTAACAGGCCATGGTCACCTATAGAAGCACTTCTTTACAATTGGAAGTACAAATTATGCCACCTGTAGGGATTGCAAAGGAACGTTCTTGTGGATAGGATTGCATTATTACCTTTGCATTAGAATCCGGCCACTTCAAACAAGACCTATAACATTTTAGGTGGGAGGCACAATGAACCAATAGGTCTCAGTGTTGCTAACAATTAGCACAACCAGAAGAAGAAGAAGAAGAAGAAGAAGATGCTAGAACTTCAGAAGACAGTTACAGCAAACTGATATGCCACAGTTTTTCTCACTCAAATACTTAATGAACTTCAGGTTAAGGGTTTAATGCTAAATCATGAAAACATTTCTTCCAATACAGCTAAGATAACAATCAAGTATCTGACATAAAAACATCACAGTAATTGAACATTCACCTTATTCACTTGATTTGGCTGTGTGACTTCTGGCTTTTCTTTAAACTCAAAGTACAGTGTGGTTATATATTTTCTATTGAATAGCAAATTGAAGAGATTTTAAACTTTTTGTCCAGTTATATATACAGGGTGGGCCTTTTTAATTGACGCATCCGAATATCTCCGTTGGTAAGCGAAATAAAAAAAAATGTGCAGACAAAAGTTATTCAGGAAGATGGGGGTCATTTGACTGTACTAATTAATAACTTTGACCTTGGCGTCAACTTTCAAGGTCATTTGAAGGTCAAAATCTTTTTTTTTTAATGGGAACCCCTATTTTTGACGCCGGATTCGGAAAGAGCGGAAAATTTTATGTCCAAAATAATAGTTTAAGTGACTTTGAAAAGGTCAAATCAAGGTTAAATGTTAAAAATTCGTCCAGAAGCTGTTTTTTGGAATTTTGGGTGATTTAAGGGCGAAAAAATATTTGATTAGACTTAGGGGACAATAACGTTGACCATCTTGTCCGTTAGGTCAACTTTGAAGGTCATTTAAGGTCAAAATCATTTTTTCTAATGGGAACCCCTATTTTTGACGCCGGATTCGGAAAGAGCGGAAAATGTTAGTTTATAACTCGTTGGAGTGACCTTGAAAAGGTCAAATCAAGGTTAAATGTTAAAAATTCGTCCAGAAGTTGTTTTTTCGAATTTGGATGAGTTAAGGGCGAAAAAATATTTGAGTAGACTTAGGTGACAATAACCTTGACCATCTTGTCCGTTAGGTCAACTATCAAGGTCATTTAAGGTCAAAATCATTTTTTTAATGGGAACCCCTATTTTTGACGCCGGATTCGGAAAGAGCGGAAAATTTTATGTCCAAAATGTAAGTTTATAACTCGTTGGAGTGACCTTGAAAAGGTCAAATTAAGGTTAAATGTTAAAAATTCGCCCAGAAGCTGTTTTTTCGAATTTGGATGATTTAAAGGCGAAAAAATATTTAAGTAGACTTAGGGGACAATAACCTTGACCATCTTGTCCGTTAGGTCAACTTTCAAGGTCATTTAAGGTCAAAATCATTTTTTTAATGGGAACCCCTATTGTTGACGCCGGATTCGGAAAGAGCGGAAAATTTTATGTCCAAAATGTTAGTTTATAACTCGTTGGAGTGACCTTGAAAAGGTCAAATCAAGGTTAAATGTTAAAAATTCGTCCAGAGGTTGTTTTTTCGAATTTGGATGATTTAAGGGCGAAAAAATATTTGAGTAGACGTAGGTGACAATAACCTTGACCATCTTGTCCGTTAGGTCAACTTTCAAGGTCATTTAAGGTCAAAATCATTTTTTTAATGGGAACCCCTATTTTTGACGCCGGATTCGGAAAGAGCGGAAAATTTTATGTCCAAAATGTAAGTTTATAACTCGTTGGAGTGACCTTGAAAAGGTCAAATCAAGGTTAAATGTTAAAAATTCGTCCAAAAGTTGTTTCAACTTTCAAGGTCATTTAAAGTCAAAATCATTATTTTAATGGGAACCCCTATTTTTGACGGCCGGATTCGGAAAGAGCGGAAAATTTTATGTCCAAAGTGTTAGTTTATAACTCGTTGGAGTGACCTTGAAAAGGTCAAATCAAGGTTAAATGTTAAAAATTCGTCCAGAAGCTGTTTTTTGGAATTTTGGGTGATTTAAGGGCGAAAAAATATTTGATTAGACTTAGGGGACAATAACGTTGACCATCTTGTCGGTTAGGTCAACTTTGAAGGTCATTTAAGGTCAAAATCATTTTTTTTAATGGGAACCCCTATTTTTGACGCCGGATTCGGAAAGAGCGGAAAATTTTATGTCCAAAATGTTAGTTTATAACTCGTTGGAGTGACCTTGAAAAAGTCAAATCAAGGTTGAATGTTAAAAATTCGTCCAGAAGCTGTTTTTTCGAATTTGGATGATTTAAGGGCGAAAAAATATTTGAGTAGACTTAGGTGACAATAACCTTGACCATCTTGTCCGTTAGGTCAACTTTCAAGGTCATTTAAGGTCAAAATAATTTTTTTAATGGGAACCCCTATTTTTGACGTCGGATTCGGACAGAGCAGAAAATTTTATGTCCAAAATGTAAGTTTATAACTCGTTGGAGTGACCTTGAAAAGGTCAAATCAAGGTTAAATGTTAAAAATTCGTCCAGAAGCTGTTTTTTCAATTTTGGATGATTTAAGGGCGAAAAAATATTTGAGTAGACTTATGGGACAATAACCTTGACCATCTTGTCCGCTAGGTCAACAGTGAAGGTCATTCGAAGGTCAAAGTGGTTTTTTAATAAAAAATCTAACTATTTGTAATAATTGTATTTTAATTCAAAATTAAAATTCGGGCATAAAAGGGAATTTGAGGCTTCATTTTTATCAAAATACATTTATTACATAAATAAAGTGTAAAATAAATGTACATTTTATATAATTAATATTAATACGGAAATAAAATGGAAACTGGAAAAATTCAAGGGTCAAGGAATAGCAGAACAAATAAATGAAGTCATACAGACTGAAGAAGAAGCTACAGAATGTATAACAACTAGAGAAGAAGTGGAGTATGTAATAGGCACAATCAAGATTGGAAAAGCGGCTGGGAAGGATGGAATTGCTCCGGAGATGATTAAAATTGGAGGACATAAAGTAGTGGATTGGATAACGAATATATTTCAGTTGGTCTGGACACAGGGGAAGATACCCAATGAGTGGGAACAAAACATAATAATGCCACTGTACAAGAAGGGTAGCACAAACTGTTGTGACAACTACAGACCACTGTGCATATCGTCAGTAATATACAAATTATATACTAAAATCCTTGAAAGAAGATTAAGAGCAGAAACAGAAGATTTACTAGGAGAGGAACAGGCAGCATTCAGACCTAGAAGACAGACCCAGGATCATATACATACAACACGAATGGTAATAGAGAAGAACCTAGAGAAAGGACAAGAATTACGATTAGCATTTTTGGACATAAAATCATCCTTTTGACAACATACCAAGAAATATCATGTGGGCAGTATTAAAAAAGTATGGGGTTAATAGGATATTAATTAATGCTATTTGGAGTGTATATAGTAATGTTGAGGGATAAATCAGAATAAATTAAGAAACATCGACAGGATTCAGGATGACGAAAGAAGTAAAACAGGGAGACAGTTTAAGCCCCTTATTATTTGCAATTGTAATGAATGAATTGATGGAAAAATGTAAGAGTAAATTGTCCTAAACAAGAATAGGTAATAGAACCGTCATAAGCAGTATACATACAGTTTCCGGGATTCCGGTCATTCTGTATATCGCAAACCCACTCACACTGATCGCTATCTACATGCCGATTCCCACCATCATCCTGCACAAAAACTTTCCGTTATCAATTCGCTTGTACACCGGGCTGTTTCCATATCCCAACCCGATAATATCGACGCTGAATTAAATCACATTCGGAAAGCTCTTAGGAATAACGGTTACCGTGCTAGGGATATACAGTCTGCCATCAATCGCCATCTTCACCCACGGCCACCCAAACCTCCAAAATTTGATCCTCCTGCAGCAGTCTTTCTTCCCTATATACACCAAGTCACGGACCGCATAGGAAAGTTTCTTCGAAAACAAAAGATTAAAACAGTATTCAAACCCCCGAGCAAAATCTCACAGGTTCTTCCTTCATCTAAGGATAAATTAAACACTATGTCATGTAAAGGTGTTTATAGAGTCCCTTGCTCGTGTAATGCTGTATACATTGGTGAAACAGGTCGTTCAGTGAAAACTCGCATCTCTGAGCACCAGCGCTGTCTCAAGTCGGGTCTCGTTTCATCATCGACCATCGCCGAACACCAACGCGATACTGGTCATAAGATCCTTTTTGATGAAACTTCCATCATCTGCAAATCCCCATTCTTCTTTAGCAGAAAGATTCGCAAAGCCATTGAGATTTGCAAACGCCCTAATAATCTCAATCGGGACGAAGGCTTTCCCCTTCCTTCTATGTGGAAAGTGCTAATTCCTAAGCCCCGCCCTCCGCCACTGAACCGCGACAGCATTTGCTGAATCGCGACGGCGCTTGCCTATAAATTCTCGCTTTTCTTCTTCCGATAGTCAGTCGAGTTTCGCCTCTGACGTGGTTCACACGTTGAGTTACCGTGCTCTTCTGTCCCTTCCCTTGCAAAGAGTTTCGCCTCTGGCGTGGTTAACACGTTGAGTTACCGTGCTCTTTTGCTTTTTTCCTCCTGATGAAGCCCCTTACGAAAGTGGGCGAAACGTTGAGTTCTTCGATCTCAATCATGACACGGTCCAATCCCGGAAGTCGTTTGTTACTTAATGACAATGGCCGTGAAAGCTTCAAAAATCATCTATACATACAGTATTTGATTTATGCAGATGATATAATATTAGTAGCAAAGAATGAAAAACAGCTGTGAAGATCAATAGACGTGTGGAAGGGGGAACTGGGAAGGGCGGACCTAACTATAAATTATAGCAAAAGTAAAGTAATGAATATTAGTAAGGATCAAACACCGATGAAGGACATAATAGTGAGAAGTCCAAAAATACACATACCTGAGAACAGTAATAACTAAAGATGGGAAAGTAGAGGTACAAATATTAAACAGGATAAATAAAGCCAACCAAATATATTATGCTATAAATAATACACTCATAGGAAAACAAACAAAAGGCAGATCTACAACACGATATTCCTACCAGTATTTACCTATGCATCAGAAAACTGGATATTAAATGATAAATTAAAATCTAAAATTACAGCGACCAAAATGAAGTTTCTACGTAAAGCAATGGGATACACAAGGAGAGACATGATTCATAACAACACTATCTGAAATGGTACGGGCACATATGTAGAATGAGTGAAAACAGGATCCCAAAAGTGGTAACGGAAATGAAAGCAGAAGGAAAACGACAACAGGGTAGGCCAAGAAAAACATGGGAAAAACAGTTAGAAGAGATAGTAAAAGGAAGAAATAGGTCAATGCATGAAGTGAAAGTGATGGCAAGAAACAGAAAATAATTTAGAAAGTGGGTAGAAGCTAAAAATGTTTAGTGTAGTTAGTGAAAACCCGACGCCTAAGGGCATAAGTGAACGACAAAGAAGAAGAAGAAGTTTGGTGCGCAGTATATTCTCTGGAGTATTTTTCTTTCAAATATAAGCAGTTGCAATTTTTTTCACTTACGGTGATTATAAGTATTATACGTTTGTTGTAAGTACACTTAGTATTATATTAATTGTGTCCCGATATCTCTACATCTGGCCCCCAGGTTTTCTGCTCCCATATAATAGTTTTATATACATGCCCACACTAGTGTAGCTGGACACGCATGAACATTACTTCCATGCTTGGTGTTTTTGCTAGTCAAAGGATATCTTAGTCGCTTACGTAATCTTGCCATCTGATCTTCATTATGCTACGAAAACATTTCAGGTGAAGCTGGTCAATTAATTTGATGTGGTGTCTATAGACACCAGGTTTCCGCAGCATAAAGAAGTATAGGAAGAATTACTGCTTTATAGACTTTAAGAGAAACACTCAATGTGACGATGATAAGCCCGAACATGCCTTAAGTACCTGGGAAGAAAATGCCACAAACCAAAGTAAATGGCGAAATCCTTCGCAGGAACGAACTGTTATCCTAAATTTGCTGAACTTCTCATATGGAAGTTTATGGGGCCAAAAAAATCTCTGTACGATGAAATTAATCCTGGGTGTTGGGACACACTGTCTTTCAAACGGGGCTCCAGTAGCATCTCCAGGGCATTTTAAGAATTTGATATTGTAGAATTTGCCAAAAGATAAAAGGCAGATGGATCAAATTGCCTTATCTACCACCACATGGTGTTTTTGAGGTTAAACTCCGCGAACATCTTAAAATTTTCTTCTTAGTGAATAAATAGCAGTGGCTACTTAGTGCCCAAAACTTGACACAAACGCGTAACGACATATCAGAAAATAATAGAATTTACAATGTAAAGCGTGATTTTTTAATTTTTGATTTAGGAAAGCTAGGTCCACATACAGTATGTCGGTAGATTATTAAGGCACTTAACTAATAACTAAGTAAGTAAGTAACTAATATCATAGTAGCTCAAATAATTAGCGATATTTGATGTCAAACCATTTTGGGTATGTCAAAATAGTTTACGTTTGTCTATAATTGAGGTTAAATCAGTATATGAGGCAAATAACGATATAGTATTTGTGGGTCGATCCTCACTAAATTAAATGTTAAAAAAATACTCTACTTTTGAGTGTACGTAAATTATTTTTAAGAGCATTTATTTGCTACATAAATGTCATTTATTGTAGACTATTAAAATGATTGCAACTTTAATACCATTAACAATACACACTCGTACTTCTTTAAATTAATATTATTGATAATTTTCTTAGGTATGGAATTATAAACAGAAGCGTTGCATCTTTACCCTGCTGGGACACTTGGATTATATCCGAACCACAATGTTTCATCACGAATATCCTTGGATAGTATCAGCATCAGATGACCAAACTATCCGAATATGGAATTGGCAAAGTCGTGCATGCATATGTGTTCTTACGGGACACAACCACTATGTGATGTGTGCCATGTTTCATCCATCCGAGGATCTACTCGTGTCTGCTTCTTTGGATCAAACTGTACGTGTGTGGGATATTTCTGGATTACGGAAGAAAAATGTAGCACCTGGACCTGGAGGTTTGGATGAACACTTAAAAAATCCTGGAACAACAGATCTTTTTGGACAAGCAGATGCTGTTGTCAAACATGTACTTGAAGGCCATGATCGTGGAGTTAATTGGGCCTGTTTTCATGCTACTCTACCATTAATTGTATCCGGTGCTGACGATCGACAAATAAAACTGTGGAGAATGAATGAATCCAAGGTATCTATCAGTTAGAAACTGAGATATACTTATGGAATTATACAAGTGATGTAAAATAAAATTAAATGTATTATTGTAGGCTTGGGAAGTGGATACATGTCGTGGACACTACAATAACGTGTCTTGTGTTCTTTTCCATCCCCGCCAAGATTTGTTACTATCAAACAGTGAAGATAAAAGTATTCGTGTGTGGGATATGACCAAACGTACTTGCTTGCACACATTTCGAAGAGAACACGAAAGATTTTGGGTATTAACCTCCCACCCATCTCTTAACTTATTTGCTGCTGGACACGATACAGGAATGATAATCTTCAAAGTAAGTAAATTGCAAATAAATTCTTAGCCATAGATTGTATTCTTATTGTTCATTATAGCTTGAACGTGAACGTCCAGCTTATACTGTGCATGGTAATTTCTTGTACTACGTGAAGGAAAAGTATCTGCGGAAGTTGGATTTCACAACTTCAAAGGACGTTCCGGTACTTCAAATAAGGGGAGGAGGAAAAACACCAGTGTATAGTATATCATTTAATCCAGCAGAAAATGCCATTTTATTGTGCACACGATCTACTAATTTGGACAACAGCATTTATGATTTGTATGCCATTCCCAAAGATCAGGAACGTGAAGTGTCTGAATCAGACAGTAAAAGATCTGCTGGCATTACTGCATTGTGGGTTGCGAGAAATCGGTTTGCAGTACTCGATAGATCATATCAGGTAACCTATTGAAATGAAATTACTTTTATGTAGTGCACACCTTGTGTTGGTATTCTCTTGGTGTAATTTCAATAATGTTATTTTTGTAGTTGGTAATAAAAAATTTGAAGAATGAAATAACAAAAAAAGTGCAGACACCACCTTGTGATGAAGTTTTCTATGCTGGTACAGGAATGTTATTGCTGCGTGATGCTGATCATGTTACCCTTTTTGATGTCCAACAAAAACGAAATCTGGCTCAAGGTAACAATATTTGAATCTCTTTTTTGATTTGCTAACCATAAACTTTTTGTGTGAATGATGATATTGCTCTTTAGAAGAAGCAGCTGTTTGTTTGAATTTTTTACTTTTGCAACTATTGATTATGTACTTCTATTAATTATAATGAACTAAGTTATCCTACTGTATAAAGATAAGGGGAAGGACAAATCCTTCCATGTGGGGGTTGTTGCTGAATAATACCCTTGTCTCCGTCTTTTGGCTATTGCTATGTAGGGTTGTCTTATAGCTTTAATGTAGCCTTCATTTACATTATTCTCTATCATCATAGTCTATAATTTTCATTGTCATACCCTTTCAACAAGTCAGTAAAAACTAAATGCATCTCTAAACCACATCCTTTCTATTGACCGACATAAACAAAATATGCTGTCTATGCATGGTCTACCTGATCAAAATTCATTCTGTTCGGGTGTAACGGTACGAAACGGGCTTTACAACAAGCCAAACAATGCTAAACGACCAGCGCGTAAGCTAACTCAAAATCGGGAATGTATTACCTAGGACTGCTGCCCCAGCCCGTTACAAAAGTGATGCCGACTAGCTTTAGTGGAGCGGGGGGGGAGGGGGCTCCAACACGAGATAACACAGGGCAACGGCCTAATAACAGAAAAGCCGATCTTAATTGCTAAGGCGCCACCACGTTCCTACAAGAGAAAAATGCATAGGTGAACCCACTGAGGAAAGTGGAAGCAGAATGGATTCACCTTACAACTATAACCTTGGCAGTGTCCTGGTCAGCGAGCCACGTGCAATATCATCGGACCTACCTTTCGAGGCACTGATTTGAGCAGCTTGCTAAACTCCTTTTACACTGGAAAAATACATACACAAATCAAAAGAAAACCACAGTTAATAAACAAACATGAAATGTATTAGCAAAATATTTTAATGAGTAAAGGTTGAGTACATAAAAAATACGAAATGGGTTAGTAATGGTTAGGTATGTAAATTACGTAACGTCTTAATGTAGTAAGAATGTGGTAAACTTGACATCAACTATTGAAATGACTTGTGAATGGTATTAACATTAAATAATCAAAATACTGACTCAATAAACAGTAATCAACAAGTTATTTAGGTTCATGAAATCTGATGGTAATGGATTAAATTGACATGTAAACAACTATAATGGTTTAGCAAATACAGTCGTACAAACAATAAATGCTACAAACACTCTGTACACCTTAAATTCGACACTGTAAAAGCTACCACAATATAACAGTACCTCTAAGAAGCTTGGCTTAGCTGTAAACAACGTCCTCCGTTGCTGTAAACGGCTGCTTTCCAGACATCGTGGTAAACTCCTAAAGAAGCTGCACCAAATCAACAGGAAGTGACTGGCAAAACGGAGCCTGGGATAATCCCCTAGTGAGGGCAAGAACGAAGCCCGTGACGGTAATGGCGAGTCCAAACGGTAAACGGGAAACTTCGTCATAATTAAGCCTGTTATTGAAATTTCCACGATGGAATCCGTCAAACGACGTGTACAGGAGCACCACTCCACGATAATGAAACCTCAATGCCTAAATCGGTAAACAACAAACGCTAAACGTTTCCCAGACCGACTGCCACAAAAAACAACCATGTGCAGTTAATATGGGAAAGTCATTAAAAGTGAAACACAAAACTTGCGTTAAATCGACAAGTGTTCAAATAACGTGACAAAACATGCGCCACACACACACACACACACCAAAGGCACAACCGTTAGTCGCTAATTACACATTAAACAACTGCAAAGCCTCGCCCATGCACGCCCTAAGGCTGCACGGGTGTGACTCAACCTCAAGACACTTGTTGCTCTCTCGGAACGCCAGACCAGAATCCTGTGCAGAAAACGCTCGGACTACCTCGCCAACGACAAACAGTGGAGGTCAAAACCTCATACTCGCTCTCCTTAACACACAGCAACTGGTCTTAAATTTTGGCTCTGAAACGTACGAGAATTTACGTTGCCAGACTGATCGATAATCCACATGGGCTTTTCTAGTGTGCCGATAGGCCCAAAACAGAGCGATAACACAGAACGAGTGCGTTGAAAACTCCTTCCTGCAAGTGGATAATTCGAAATACCCATATACAGGCGGAATCAAGAAAATAATGCTAATTAGCCATACGGTCATAATTTTTAATTTAATTCAATTTAATTCGCACTCAGCCAACAGCCGTTAGGCCAATTATAGGCGTCGCTGTGCAGTTATGAGGACTTCCAACCCCACTAACGACTGTCATGATGTTGTTATGACCGCCGGGACCAACTTTTTTGCGTGATAGCCGTACCACGAGGCGCCGAGAGATGCAGCCGTGGAACTCCCATCCAAGTTCTGACCAGAGAGAGCATTGCTTAACTCTGCTGATCAAACGTGGACGCTTGTTCAAGCTACACCACCCGGGACCCCAAACTAAAAATGTCTTTACACAGGTTCATTTCTGTTTTATCTTTAACGATCTTTCCATTTATACGAATAATAGCACTGTAATACCCCTATATCTCCAGTTGTCCAATCATGCAGTAGATAAACATGTTAGCTTATACTTCAAACATTAAACTAGGGGCTTTTTTGGTGTGCTGAATGAGTCGTGGTGACTTTCCATTTTTAAATGTAGCTATCATCCGTTTTATCTCATCTGGTGTTGTCTTCTGCATTCAGTCAACTAGTCCTCCTGTGCCTTCTTCTGAAACTACTTTACTAGTTTCTGATAGTATTCTTTCCACTTTTGCATATTTATTATTTGTTCATTCTTTCTAACACTTTTCATGACAATTTTGTCACACATTTTGTCCCAAGTCTCGTTTTTTACTTTGTGACTTTCTTAGCATATCTGTTGATTTTTATGTATTTCTTACGATCTGAATCTGCTGTGTCAACCATTTTAATATGCTTCTTTTTACTAATACTTCTTCCGTCTACCAATAGTGATCTTTCTTTGAAATTTGAGGTTTAAGTATGTGCAATAACAGTAATAAACACAATAATAACTATTATTTCTAGATAAACATACTGAACATTTTATATTAACTTTTTTAAATTGTAGTGAAAGTAGCCAAATGTCGATATGTGGTATGGTCAGCTGACATGATGTATTTGGCATTACTAGCCAAGCATACAGTGACTATTTGCAACCGGAAATTAGATATTTTATGTAGTCTTCATGAAAGTACCCGTGTTAAATCTGGAGCTTGGGATGATGGTGGATTGTTTATATATACTACCAGTAACCATATAAAGTACACTATCATGAATGGGTGAGTGTAATTTAGATGATCAATTATATTAATAATAACAAGATTCCTTGACATTTAGTGACCATGGAATAATCCGTACTTTGGATTTGCCGATATACATAACAAGAGTTAAGGGCAATCACGTATTTTGCTTGGATCGTGAATGTAGACCACGAATGCTTACAATTGATTCCACCGAATTCAAATTTAAACTTGCCCTTATTCAACATAAATATGAAGAAGTTCTTCACATGGTCAGAAATTCACGCTTGGTTGGCCAGGCGGTTATCTTTTATCTGCAACAGAAGGGATATCCAGAAGTCGCATTACATTATGTGAAAGACGAAAAGACTCGTTTCACACTAGCTTTAGAGTGTGGTAATATTGAAGTAGCACTAGATGCTGCAAAGGCACTAAATGATAGAAATTGCTGGTTTCAATTGGCCGATGCTGCACTGATGCATGGTAATCATCAGGTTGTGGAAATGTGCTACCAGCGTACTAAAAGCTTTGATAAGTTGTCATTCCTATATTTGATCACTGGAAATTTAGAAAAACTCCACAAAATGATGAAAATTGCCGAAATTCGTAAACAAAAATCTTCACAATTCCAGGGTGCTTTACTTTTAGGTAACTGCTTGTTGTATAAACATCTATTCTCGTGCGTAATTTCTTTGTTTCAAGGTGATATTGATGAAATAATACAAATACAAAAAGATTCTAAATTGGACAACTTGGCATACCTTACTGCTGCTACACATGGCTTTGACAAAGAAGCAGCTGAACTAATACAACATCAAATCGAAGACAAAAAATGGATGCCTGAACTTGATCCCAATGCCAAATTCTTGCGGCCACCACCACCCATTCAGCAAGCAGAAAGTAATTGGCCCTTGCTTACTGTCAGCCGTGTATGTAACAGTGTTTAAAATGTTAATTATGAATTTCATTTAAAATGTTTTTCAGAGCTTCTTTGAAAATATTGCTTTATCCAGAAAAACTGCTACTACTATGAGTAATCTTGCACCAGAACAAACTTTAGATGTTGCCATCGAAGCTGAAGGTGGCTGGGTAGACGATGAAGACGATGAAATTGAAGGAGAGTTAGGACAAATTAAGAAATCCGATCAGGTAAATATTCATTAAGTTATCAATCCGTACATTTATATTCCAGCTACCCCCTGTTTTGTGTATTTTCTTCAGTTTGTTCATGTTAGACTCATGTTCTTTCTAATTATTTCATAGAAATTGTTTTGTTTCCATCAGAGTTATATCGCAAGAGCTCATTGTTAATCCTGACTGCATGGTGTCTCCAAGGATCGAGTTTCTGAATTGTATTGATGATTTTTAAATGTTTTCTTTGTTTCTGGGGGTTAAGTAAAGTTCATAATTGTAATGCTCCGCTCGATCAAACAATGATATTAGGACAAGTCCCAATAAAGCGGTAGTTAAAATTACAAAATTATTAAATTTAGAGTTGTACCCCAAAAAATGATACCGCATCTAAGAACCGATTCAAAGTTTGAAAAATAAAATGTTCCGCAGGTCGCGATATCATCAAAATGAGTAATTCTATTAAGAGCAAAGCAAGTGTTTGATAGTTTTTTACAGATAGCATTTATATGATCATTCCATTTTACATTTATATGATCATTCCATTTTAAAGAGAAATCCACATTAATGCCCAATAATTTAAAAACTTTAATAATAGTTTTTCCCAGGAACTGGGAAAAGCAAAAAATAGAGACTATAAGGCAGGACACTGACAGGCTAGCAAGCGTTCGCAATCGAACGGTTACGATCGCCCGCAATCGCTTGAAATGTAAGCGAACATCTGACAGCGTCCATGAGGGTCATTGTTCTCGCGTAAACGCACATAACCTCAAAATTTTGTAGTGTTTTAGTTTTTATAGTATTCAAAGTCACAGTCTTGAAATTTTAGAAAACAAAAACAAACTTTGAGGTTATGTAGCCACGTGCTTATACAGTTTAGTGTGCATTGAGTATCGTTCTGTGCAACTTGCACTGAACTACGCAAGCGCCAACCATCGTCCGCTATCGTCCAACAACAAAGTTTTCCAGTCGAATTGAATTTCGTGCTGGACGGTCGATATCGACCGCTATCGATCGTGACCGTTCGACGCTGTCAGAGTAAGCGCATTCAAGTGTATGCATTTGAAATGTTGAACGATCGCTACCGATCGACGTAATTTTTCTGTCAGAGTCCTACCTAATAGAAGAAACGGGATCGACCAAAATAATGAAAAGAGAACTAGCAAACGGCCGTTACTGGGTGACCTACATGAAAAACGGCAATAAAATAGAAAGAGGAAGAAAAAGTATCTTAACATTGGCAACAGAATATTATGAAAAACTCTATGCCACAGGAGAAGAAGAGTCGAACAATGAATGGTCAAAAATACAAAAAGAAGAATTAGAAGCAGCCATAAACAAACTAAAGAAGGACAAAGCTCCAGGAAGTGATGGTATAACTAACAAACAAATTAAAAATACAACACCGGAAATGAGACAACTCGTACGAATACTGTTCAATAAAATCCTAAGAACAGAAGAAATACCTTCCCAGTGGAAGAAATCAATAATAATACTTTTATTAAAAAAGGGAAAAAAGGAGCTTATACAGAACTACAGACCAATTAGCTTGACACCGTGTGTATGCAAACTGTTTACGACTATAACTAAAAACAAAATTAAAAGCAAGCTAGATCAAAATCAACCCATAGAACAAGCCAGATTTAGAAGTGGCTATTCAACAACCGATCATCTGCAAACGCTAAATCAACTTATAGAAAAACCTCAAGAAATTAAGAAAGCACCTCACTTAGCGTTTATTGACTACAGCAAAGCGTTTGATAGCATAAACCATGATCCAATGCTACACACCCTAAAACAGCAGGGGTTCCAAAGAAATATAGAAATATAATAAGAGAATTATATAAGGACAATACAGCTAAGATAAAGTTGGAAAAAGAGGGAAGAAGCACCGAATTACAGCAAGGTGTTAAACAAGGAGACCCCTTGTCTTCAAACCTATTCACAGCAACGCTTGAAGAAGCGTTAAAAAGCTAAACTGAGAAAACGCAGGAATAAAAGATTAACAAACTTGCGATTTGCAGACGACATAATTCTATTTGCTGAAAGCGAAACAGCATTAGGGAAGGTGATTGAGGAATTAAACGTCGAGAGTAAGAAAGTAGGGCTACGCTACACATCAACTATGACAAAACCCACTTAATGTCAAACAAAAGCAAACGACCTAATAATAGACAACTCGACAATCAGATTATGTGGAAGAAGTTATTTTTTAACCTTTGAAAATCGGACAGAGCTTCTAGGGTCTAAAACAAGTGCTTAAAAACGAAATTCCTCTAACTCTAAAGAAAAAAGTGTTTAATATGTGCATAATAGCAGTGATCAGTTATGGTGCCCAAACATGGTCACTAAACAAGAAAATTCGGGAAAAAGTGAGAGTGACACAGGCAAGAATGGAAAGAGCAATGTTGAATATTCGAATAATGGAAACTGAAGTGAAACTATTGAAAATTAGACGAAGAACTGGTGTGGAAGATCTGGTGTTAAGGTGCAGGTTATTGAAGTGGAATTCGGCCGGACACATCGGGAGTTTAGCGGAATGTAGGTGGACAAACACTTACAAAATGGATACCACAGAATGGAGAAAGGAAAAGGCTGGTGACAACAGATAAGTCCAAATGGAAGTCAAGGGGGGAGGCCTTGGCCCAACTGTGGGATTAAATGGGCTGGCTATTATTATTATTACAGCTAATCATATAACATGAGTCGCAACTGACTAATAATAAATTTATTCGATCCCTCGGTGTGTGAAAAGAACGTTGAATGATATTCACAAAAAAGGAACACAGTAAATATTTACAGATCAATGACTTTTCTATGTGTTTTAACATTGGAAATGTTGATGTTCGTATATGGGAACCAAGTTACGAGTTTTCGTTCAAGGCCAAAAGACAGCGGTGTCGCGATCGAGTGCAATCGGCCCGGCCAAATTGCGCGGTCTCTATGAACTGCAGTACAACGACTTCATCAAATGGTGTCAATCGAAAAAAATCACAATTGGCACAATTTTGTCATTTATTTAGGACCGTAGTAAAAATGTTGTATGTACTTCGAGTGTAAAGAGCCCGCTTGGCACTAAACTCGCATCCTCATGCCAAAATGGCTCCCTTTACACACTAAATACATAAATATCTATTATTATTTCTTGCTACCTAACTCGTAAATTGAGATGTGTATTATTATTTATTTATTTATTTATTTAATTCGCCCTCAGCCAACAGCCGTTAGGCCAATTATAGGCGTCGCTGTGCAGTTATGAGGACTTCCAACCCCACTAACAACTGTCATCCTTAAGTTTTTCAAACATAAAATGCTAAAAAATGCTATGATTATATTTATAACCTTGTGTGTATAATAAACAGTTAATTATGTTTCATATATGGTGTTATCATTTCCAATGTCTCCGATGGTTGCAAGGATTGCAAAATCCGTGAATTTTTTCATTATTTTGCTACGAGTTTTATACAATTTTACTTCGTCTGGTTTTTCTGTTATTCATGGTCAAGATTCACATTTTTTAAATGGAAACCAATCTCTACTTCAGTTAGATAATCCAAATTATCAATTCCTCTTTCCAACTTCTACTAGTTATCTTTCTTGTGTTTTGCTAACTCCAAATTTGAAACATTTACATGCATATTTATGTTCTTATCTATTTGAAGTTCATATTTAATTAAAAACTATTCTGCATAGTCTGGTGAAGGAGAAGCCGGTTGGGACGTTGAAGATGCCGATTTGGAAATACCTGATCTGGGACCTGTGCAGGGTGAAGTGGAAGATGGTCAAAGTTATGTTCATCTACCAACACAGGGACCGTTACCTACTACTTTCTGGATGAAAAACTCACAGTTAGCTGTTGATCACATTATGGCAGGTTCTTTTGAATCTGCATGCCGGTTACTTCATGATCAGGTGAAAAGTGTTATTCAAGTTTTATGTCTTCTCATTTTAATGTTATTTGTGTTTGCTAGATTGGAATAGTCAATTTCAAACCATACCAGCAGCATTTCCTGAATTTATACAGTAGTTCCCGTACCATTTCCACCTGGCAACAAAATATTCCACCGTGCTATAGCTTTCCACAACGCAATTGGAAAGAGGCCGGTGCTAAGGGAGGACTTCCTATTGCTGGAGTAAAGCTTGCTGACTTAATACAACGTTTGCAGGTACGTAATCTTTACTCACACATTGTTATTATTCTTTACTGTAATATCCCTTTTAGGTTTGCTACCAGTTGACAACGGGCGGAAAGTTCGCTGAGGCTGTTGAAAAATTGCAGGCGTTGTTACTACATGTTACTCTACTTGTAGTCGATACTAAACAAGAAATATCTGAAGCACAACAGCTGTTAAAAATATGTCGCGAGTACATTTTGGGATTAAAAATGGAAACATTACGCAAAAGTTTACCAAAGTCGACTATTGAAGAGCAAAAGCGGCAGTGTGAAATGGCAGCATATTTTACACATTGTAACTTGGATCCCACACATCAAATATTAACTCTCAGAACTGCTTTGAATATGTTCTTCAAAATGAAAAATTATAAAACCGCCGCCTCCTTTGCGAAACGTTTACTAGAGTTGGGACCAAGACAGGAAGTTGCGCAACAAGCGCGAAAGATATTGCAAGCTTGCGATGCCAATTTAACAGACGAGCTTCAATTATTGTATGACGAACATAACCCGTTCAGTTTATGCGGGGCCACCTATAAACCGCTCTACAGAGGAAAAGCTGAAGAAAAGTGTCCTTTGTGTGGTGTAAGTTACGTGCCACAATTCAAAGGTTCGATATGCAATATTTGTGGAGTCGCTGAAATCGGTAAAGATACAATTGGCTTGAGAATCAGCAGTCACCAATTTAGATAAATTATTGAATGTTCAGTATTTTTTTGTAATTAAATACTTATTGTACTATTCGTTTAAATGTATTTGGAAACTAAAGCTACCAAAACTTTATTAAATTAATATATTTCAATGGTTTTTTTTATTATATTCTAGTTACGTTCTAATACAAATTCTAAATGTATCACTAATTCTAAGCTACCTATATTATTTTTCATTCGCTAAGGTTTTGGGCATTTTGTAAGATATTGTAGTATCCCAAAATATAACGGGTGTTCAAAAAGTCTATGTCCTGGGCGGTGCTGAAGAGTTCATTGTGAACATATCACAAAACGTACCTAATCCTACTTTTATAAACATATGAAGCAACAACAAAGCAATCAAATTCAAACGTTTAAAACCAACTTTAAAATACTACATTTTTATCAAATGGTAATAACTGTAATTTATTGCAATAAACTTGCCACAACTTCAAAAGAAGCATTGATTGAGTACTGCCATATTCCATCAACTTGACGGCCGTTACGAAAAGAGGATTCGATCATAAAAATGTTATGTTTTTGTAGAAAAACCATTTTAATTGAAGAGGTTACATTACCAAACACAAATAACTGATAGGTAGAGATTACAGAATACGTCTGCCTGTCTAGAGAAGCTGATATTCTGTAAAGATTCTATTTTAGTTAAAATTGTTAAAACAAACTACTGTACTTCCGATATTTCACTAACGGAACACACAATTTACTAAAAATGAACAAAAAGTGACGTTCGGTTGAAACAGCTGATGTGGTACGTTCACAATGAACTCTTCAGCGCTACCCAGGACGTATAGACTTTTTAAACACCCGTTATTAAAATTCATAATATAAATCTATCACAAATCTATATTATCTTTATAACAAGTACAATCTTGAATTCAAAATGGATGATAAAAGGTTTGTTTGATAATTATCTGACCTTATAATACAAAAAAGCTACCCTGGAACAAGGTTGTTTCACTCCCCTTCAAACTACCTCCTCCCACCCGTTGGGAAATCTCAGTGTTATTCTAGCACTCTTTCCACTTATTGAAGCAATTTTCATACTTGCCTTTTAGAACAGCCTTCAGCTGTTTGATCCCCAATCAATGTAAATTGTAGTAATAGCCAAACATCGTAGAGAGTTCTTGACATTGCTTGGATGTTAATGCTCTTTCTTTCACTTTTTCCACTGAGAAGGCTGGACTTTCGTCTCAGGGCTATAGCTGCAGCCCCATAATTCATTGCCTGTACACGAACGTCCAATTTTATGACAAAACTTTTTGAAAATTCCCGCTCAACTTGCTTGATCATTGTGAAAAAATCAAAAATTCAATGATCACAGGTTCAGTATTTCAGCGCTGTGTATCACAGTCAATGGACAATGCAGCTTGATAAGCCTGCGTATTAAAGTCGTAATAGCAGTACCAATGCGAGAGATATTGTTATTAGTTGGATAATTATCCCACTAATCTTGTGTTATAAATTGGAGATGACATTTTTATCTCGAATATATATTGTTAATCGATTGATCGATTTTATGTGGAAATTCTCTGGAACTGTTGTGACTTAAGTGTTTTGCTGACCCAAAGTTATCAAAAGTCTGATAAAATTAAACTTTTTGTAAAAATATCTGTTGGTGACTTAAAGTTAATAGCATTTGTGATATATACTTTACGTATTTTCTTAGTATCATTTTCACTCATTATTTTCCTGTGTAGACATATTTTGTTATATGATATATTACCGGAATTTATGTTAATAACACTTGAGAATCCTTATTAACACACTTACTTACTTTCGAGAATCAAAATGGGTTGTAGAATCATGAATGATGAAACGATACTTGACCTAATTTTGGTATACTATAATTTGGAGTTAAACAAAATGGGGAAGACTTGATCCTTTATTTATTTATCGCTGTGTCTAGGTGCACTCCAGAGTAAACGCAATTTTTAGTATTGGGTGCACTCCAAACGACGAAAATCCAGGATTGGACCTCAAATAACCTACTAATTTGTATCAGAAATGATAGTATAGAGCTGTAGAAGCTCTAGGAAAAAATTGCGAACGTGAATTCTCCCTGCCAACGCTGGTGCATTAAAGTAGCTTAATGCCGTCGAGCTTGTTAGGTTATTTGCAGTGGTTGTTATTGTTATAATACTCGTTACCGACAATTTAAACAAAATATGCGCTGACATCAAATCAGTGACGATCACGGTTTGGAGTGCACCCAATACTAACAATTGCGTGCACTCGGGAGTGCATCTACAGTGTGTCCACAGATGGAGTTGACAATAGGAGGAAAACCGCAAACCATTCGTAAAATGTACGAAGAATTTAGTAAGAGTCGAAAAATGTGTTGAAGTAGGATGTAGCTACGTAGAATAAATGTGAAAATTTGAATTTTGATTAGAAATTTTGTATTCAAGCTTCATTTTAGGTTAAAAACGGGTTTTTTTTATAAAAATTTTGATTAAAATAATAACTATTGATGATTGTCTCTTGAAACATTTTCGTATTTTCTTAATTTTTTCTCACCCTGTACATCAAATCTAAGATTTTTTGTATGGTGACAAGCAGAATTTTCTATAAAAAACTACTTGGTCGTAAAATTAATAAAGATTTTTCTCCTATTGTCAACTCCATCTGTGAACGCACTGTAGACAATGTAGACTCAGTGTATCGAACATATAGAGTCAAGTATGCAATGCAAATGACATATTACAAAGCTAGCTGGATCAGCATTTTAATAATCACCAAAAAATTATAGATAGCGGTTCGACATAATTTCAACTGCCATTAAATAATTGGTTGAGGTTATGATACAACAGAAACTTCAAACAACTCAAAATGTATGCCTTTTGCGCATAACGTAAGGTTAGGTTGGTACTGGTACGTATATCCATCTGACACATGAAGAAGCAGAGGAAAATGTATGTATGTATGTATGAACAAAATGTGTTAAGTAACGTAGACTTTGAGTGACGAACGTATCCTGAAGTTACATCGCCTGCGGTTCCAGAGTAACGCCCAAGTTTGAAAATCTCCACAAGTCGAAACATTAGAACTAATCACAGAACATAACACAAAAATAGCCTTATAACTTCTGTCTGCTATTATTAAGTTTCTATATTTTAATTCCAAAGCCGTAAGTTGAAGACCAGTAATTGCAGGATTGACTGTATATCAGAAAGATAATAGTTATAATATAAGCCCAGTTCTTCAATGGAGATGATTTAATCGTAATCCAAATTTTAACAGAAAATTTTCTATTGATGTATGTAAAGTTCGGGCACTTGTAGGAACATGGCCTGAGACAAGGCGAGTCAAGGTTGCCGAAATGTCTGTTTCTGAAACCCAGTCATCTGGCACACCATTAATGGCATACTTAATTTATGCTTATTTATGGCTTATGCGTAATTCGAAAATTCCAAATAAATTTGCCAGACAAGACAAAATTAGCCCTAAGAATGTATTTATCAATGGCAATTACAAATTGTACTTCATAGTGCTCCCTTTCTACTTTAAAAAGGATAAAATCGTTTAGGCGTCATTGCCGCAAGACCATACCAGTGTCCTTGGACTGTTTTGTATTGAGCCTGATTTCCTCAATAATATAAATTTTTATAACTTAATTACGCAAATTGCAAATGCCGTAGTCCGACGTGCGGCTGTGGCAAGATCTTAAGTATTTTTTTTATCGAAGAATATATATTTTAAGTTTATTTAAGTATATTTTCGCGTGTTAGCTTTTACTAAATACTACCAGCAAATTTATTACACTTTGCAAACACCACTGCACTGGATAAGGCTCTCTGTCATTCTGGTACATCAGTACTTTGTCATACAGCACCGATGAATCACTACTTCGACTTGCATCACACTGATATATGTTCTTCTTACAATAATCATAGCTTCAAGCTAATACAGCGAATATTACGTTGAGACGTAAAGAAATCAGTTAGCAATTAGGCATTTTACATATTCAAAATTTCTTTCCTGCAACTACCAGCAAATGGTTCCAGTCACAAGACCACAACCAGAAACTAACCAGAAAATGATTTAGGCATGAAGGCTGTGATCATCCAGGTTAAATCAATTTTACTAAAATAATCGAGTGTGATATCTGCCAGAAAGCACATGTGACCAGGCTCTGGTTAATTAATTAAAACCATCAATTTCAAACCTTTAAACCACAGGGATGGTACAAGTGATTTCACTTCACTTACAGAGAAAAGGCGCGTTATTTTTTGAAATAATTCCACTTCTGATGTTAACTTTTACTAAATACTACCCAAAATAACTAAGCTTTACAAACACGATTAGCCTTTTCCAAATATGTCACAGTGACGTCATATCTCCGCCCAACAACAGCTGATCGAGGACAACCTTTGTATGGTTTGTTAGGGGGCTTGTGGTGATTTTTCGATTTTTTAGGCAAAAATCCTAAATTTTTTAGATGTAAGTGTAGTTTAGTTTATAAGTAACTAAGTTAGTGATTTGATGGATTTGTTGTGTTATTTACGACTATCGTGATTCGTGGATGGGCAGTAACTACCTTCTGTGAGTGAACTATATGAAAGGTAGAAGTATTTTTGATTTAATTTTTAAATAAATATAAATAAAAACGTAGTCTGGATTAATTCGATTACCCGATGCCGCCGGTCTTTCTCATTTA
The DNA here is from genome assembly GCA_940337035.1 of Agriotes lineatus. Taxonomy (NCBI): domain Eukaryota; kingdom Metazoa; phylum Arthropoda; class Insecta; order Coleoptera; family Elateridae; genus Agriotes; species Agriotes lineatus. The sequence goes on from OW679202.1 coordinate 101,286,314, forward strand.
ATCAATAGAGATGTTTTGATAATAGAAATACATTACCTCTGTTAAAAAGTGGTCTGAACAAACTTATGCCCTCAGGAATCTCTCGACCTCTTCTATCTCGCACACCGGGAAGTCCAAAATATTTCGTTTCCGTCTCTCAGTTACTCCTATTTGCTGAACACCCAAACACAGCACAAAATCTTCGCATTTTTGTCGGTTTCAAGGTTATGTTCTTTAGTCACTGGCAAAAATGTTACTTAACCAGCTTTTGGATTAAACTATTTTACAAGTCCATAACTTCCTTCAATTTTCAACTGAAGGGTATTTTAACCCGGAATACGAAAATCTTAACCATTTGTCGGTGGTCATTGATACCCACATTACCATCAAAAGTTGTAATACAAATTGAGTGCTGCCCTTATCTGTTTTCTCAATTAATAAACAACACAAACTACACGGCTGTATTAAATAAACTCAGTACAATGGACAAATAACGCAGTTGGGTAAGCGCTAGGCTTGCACTAAGCAAGCCCTCAGTTCGAATCCCGCGGGGGTCGGAATTTTTCCGCAGCCTTGGCGATTGGAATCGGCTTGGTGAGACGATTCACAGTTGGGCACCAAATTAACTGTGCTCTACTCAGAACCACAGACCTACGAGATAGAGTAACAAGGTCTACACATCACGAAGACGCACACCGCACACAATGGTTGCTGCACAAGCACAAAAGGCGCGCTCCAACTCTGTATCCCGAATCCGGGGCAAGTTGAGCATTGTACCGCCAGATGGTAGCATACGAAGCACCAGCTTCTACACCGCAAAGTAAATTAGGTTACAGATAATACATACATACATACGTATAATGGACACAAAACTTATAAAATTAGAATTTATGGAAAGCTTTTATAAGAAGGTTAAAGTTGCTTGTTTACGATCAGCTGTTAAGGCGGAGCTTGTGACGTCACTTGGAAATACTCAATTGCACTGGACGAGGCTCGCAGACATTCCGGCATAATACTTTGTCATACAGTACCGATGAATCACTACTTGGACTTGCATTGTTCCATCACAGGAGATTTCAAACTTCAAAGAAAAATCAGACAGCAATTACTCATTTTGCGTATTTAAAATGTCTTTCCTATAACGATCAGCAAATGGTTTCAGTTACAAGACCATGGTCATACATGTGAAAACAATTCTACTAATATCCAGTGTAATAGCTGCTAGAAAGCACAAGTGCCCAAGCATCAATAGTACTCTGGGTAAATAATTAAAACAATCAAAATTCAAACCTTTAAATCACAGGGATGATGATTTCTCTTCACTTACAGCAAAAACGCGCATTATTTTTAAGAATAATCCCACTTCTAATGTTCTTCTTCTTCGGTCCTGTTGATCCCCCCGGATCATAGGGCGCCCATGGGCGTTTCAATGACAGTTTTTACTACATAGCATAAGGTCGTCAGTCTTACACTATGTCTCAATACACTTTACTTTTTACTCCGCTTGAGTTTGAGTTGAGTTAACTATCCACACAGCCACAAAGTGATTCTACGAAGTCTTTCCAAGCAGTTTTGTTTTTTGCTAGCACTTTCACTTGGTTCCAGGATATTTTACGCACTGTAATTTCATTGTTAACACTTCTTCTCCATGTCAAAGTTGGTCTGCCCTGTTTTCTTTTTCCTTTAATGTTATATTCCATCGCTTGCCGGGGTTATGTCCGTAATCGGTTTCCTTAGCGTGTGTCCGATCCATTTCCATCGTCGCCTTTTTATAATAATTTCCACAGGCTCTAGTTCGGCTTTTTCCCACAGCTCAGCGTTGGAGATTTTATCCGGCCAATATATTTTAAGTATTCTTCTTAAACATTTATTAATAAATATTTGAACTTCCTTTGTTTGCTTCTTGTTCAAGGCCCATGTCTCTGATCCATACAGAAGTACACTTTGTACATTGGTTTTCTTCTAATGTTAACTTTTACTAAATGTTACCAACAAAATGAATACACTTCCTGAACATGACTGCACTGGACAAGGTTTGCAGTAATTCTGGCATATTATGTTGTGCAGCACCGATGAATCATGACTTGGACTTGCATCACCATCATATGAGAATGTTACATAATCATAGCTCGAAGCTAATGTTTATTACTCATTTTACATTTACTTCTATTTTTCAGGTTTTGGTTTAAATGGAACTACCCTAACTTTGTTTTTTTGTAACCATTTATTTTGTCTGATCCAATTTGTTTGTTTTCCAATAAAAAAGTAAACATTAAAAGGTTTGAATTAGTGCTTCGTCTCGTCGAGACGAGACCGAGACTGGGGTAGTCTCGGTCTCGACGAGTCGAAACCTATAGTGGTCTCGATCTCGATCTCGGTTCAAATGCCAAGTCTCAGTCTCGGTCTCAGTCTCGAAAAATTTTGTAGGTCTCGGTCTCGGTATCGACGAGAGTCTTAACAAATTTTAATATACTTACTTACTTACTTATCCCGACCTCTTCTACCGCCACGCAGTGTAGAGGTTTCAACGTCTATGAAATAAACTTCTTCCAGTTTTTACGATCTTGTGCTAAATTCTTTGCTTCATTCCAGGTTTTACCCTTTTTCTTCAGGATTTTTGCTATGTCTGCACACCACAGGGTTTTTGGTCTTCCCACTGGTTTTTTACCCGCCACTCCCGATTCACTAATAACTTTTGGTAGTCTGTATTCATCCATACGCCAGAGATGGCCCACCCAACGTAACTGTTTTGTTTCAATTTCTTTCATTAGCGAATTTACTTTCAGATTATCCCTTATCGTGTCATTTCGTATTCTGTCCCTTCGTGTTTTCCCTAAAATACATCGTAGGAAGCGCATTTCTGTTGATTGTAGCCTAGATTTCTGTTTCAATGTGAGAGTCCATGATTCTGATCCGTACGTTATTGTGGGTATAAACAAAGTTTTGTACAGTGTTATTTTTGTCTTTTTACTTAGTTCCCTTTTCTTCAATGCACATTTGATTAGTGAGTAATACAGCTTGGTAGCACTCTTAATTCTGGTGTCTATTTCTTCATCAATATGCCCTTCTTCTTGTAGAACACAGCCCAGGTATTTGAAGCTTGTGACCTGTTCAACCGCTTCGTTATCGATTTGGATATTTATTTCCGTGCGCTTTTTTGCTATAACCATCACCTTAGTTTTACTCTTATTTATTTTTAAATTACATGTTTGTAGATGTTTAAGGATTACATTTAAATTGTGTTGTAGATCTATTCCATTCTCAGCCAGTAGGATCATGTCATCTGCGTAGGCAAGGATGTTGGTATTTATGGGATGTAGGTTGTTTACTCCCCAGTAAAATTTCTTTAGTTCGGGCTGCGCTTTCTTTAGGATCTCATCCAGCACGATGTTGAATAGATAGGGGCTGAGCACACCACCCTGTCTGACGCCTGAATTAGTTATGAAATGTTCCGAGTGTGCGTTGTTACTTCTTATGTAGTTTATACATGTTGTATATATACTTTGTATTGCTTGTATCAGCTTCTGATTTACTTCTTTGTTCTCCAAAGCTTGCCATATTTTTTGTCTGTTCACTCTGTCGAAGGCCTGGGATAAATCTATGAAGCAAAGGTACAATTTTCTGTTTTTAGTTGTTAGTTTTTCCGTTATTTGACGTATTGTAAAAATATGGTCCTGCGTCCCTCTGCCAGCCCTAAACCCAGCTTGTAGTTCTGCTATTTGAGTCTCCATATTGTTAGCTAGTCTTTTCTGCAGTATGGCTTCGTACAGTTTTTCTGCTACACATAGCAGGGATATGGGTCTGTAATTTGCGCAATCCTTTTTATCACCTTTCTTATGTATAGGGTGGATGACAGCTATTTTCCAGTCTTCCATACTAGATTCAAGAGTCGCAATAAAATGTCTTCGCCTTCTTTGCCCATGTATTTAATCATTTCAGGTGTAATGCCATCGTGCCCACATGCTTTCCCTAATCTGAGCTTGTTAATGGCCATTTTTAATTCTTCTCTTGTTAATTCATTGTCATAATCGGGTTGGGTATCGTTATTAACCGTTGGTTCAGTTTGGTTCGTCTCGCTTGGGAAATTTAGCGCTTCATTGAAGTGTTGTTTCCACCTCAACATAATTTCTGATTCTGTAGTTAACAGATTGCCATTTGTATCTGTGATAAAATTAAGTGGCCAGTTTTTTCCTTCCTCAGATTTTTTAGGATTCGGTAAAACAGTTTCTGATTGTTTGTAGATTTTTCCTCCATCTTCTTACCGAATTCCTCCCAGCTTCTCACTTTGGCTTCTTTCACCAGATTCTTTACTCTGATTCTTTGCGCTTTGTAAATGTTGTATTTTTCCTCAGTTTTGTTAGCGAGATATACCTGCCATGAACGTTTTTTCTCCCTAATTTCGCTCTGTATATTTTGCGTCCACCACGATGTTTGTTTATTTCGTGTATTGTTATCGCATTTACTAGCACCGCATGTTGATGTTGCCGTTGATATCAGCAGTAATTTCAATTTGTTCCACATTAGATTTACATTTCCTTCTAGTATTCTCCAATCTGTACCTTTTATTTTTTCTGTCAGTAGCACCATATAATTATTTCGTGTTTTTTCTTGCCTCAGCTTATGTGATTTTAATCTATATGTAATTTTGGTTATCGGTTGGACAACGGGTTCATTCTGCTTAGGTAAGTAAAAGTCCATAGCCAGTAGAAAGTGGTCTGACCCGATTTCTGCACCTCGTTTCACCGCAACATTTTTTACTCTGCAATATGCAAAGTAAAATTTGATGTTACAACATTCGACCTTGCTTCGTATACCGATGTAGATGACGTTCTATTAATCACAAATCTTAAAATAGAACATATTGTGTGCGAATGAGGTGATTCATTAGTCAGTACTTCCCCCAATTCGATTTTTAAATCAAGTCAGTGCAACATTTTTAATGTATTTCTCGCGCCTGCGAATACTTGCCCTCGGTATGCAAATAGTACACATAACTGCCTTTTTCCGTATAACTTAGAATAAGTATTTTCTTTAAGAATAAAATGTTTAAAAATTCGAGACTCTCGGTCTCGAAAATTTTAACAAGTCTCGTTCTCGGTCTCGTGGAACCGAAGCACTAGTTTGCATTATTTCATTCCGCAAGTGACAAAAAAATTGTGCTTATACAAAAATTGGGCCGTAAACAGACCGTTTACACTAGTACATGTTGTGACAAACATAGTTTTTACTTTCCATTTATTCATAAGTGTAGTCACCTGCATCAATAGTGGTCGTGCTGAAAAAGTCGTACTGTACTCCCGTTTTGAATAGTACGATTACAATCATTACACACAATCGTATCGAGTCATTTGACCACAACCACAAGGCTGGATTTCTCAATTATGCAAATATTCGTCGCCCTTTTGACTTGTGCCATATTTACTGTCAAAATAGAAAACAAACAAGAGACGAATATTTGTCAAATATGCGAGTTGTTTCAGCCCAGCTTGATTTGTTACACTGCCTTAATGTGGCAATGCACGTGAATAGGAGCTTACAAGTTTAATTTTAAGTAATGAAATGAGCAGCATTGTCTTTATTAATCAATATTTGCTATAACTACATAGTAAATTATCCTAAAAAAACTTATTACATATCTGATACATGGATATAAAAACATTAATGGAATTTATCATGAGTAAGTTAAAATTTAAAAATATTAGAAGTTTTAATACACACCCAATTTTGTACTGGAATTTTAATAACAAATAATCCAATGTTTTGCTTTTCTAAAATAACGACTTAACCTTAAATTTAATTACATCACATTTATGGAAATCACAGTATACGATTATAGTTCGTGTCTATGTTCAATTTTAATTAACTGAACATAAAATGTGAGCGTAGCATCTGGTGGTATTTTTGGTGGCACTCCCTTTTTCCCATACGCTAATTCTGAAGGTATTACGAGCTTTCGTTGTTCTCCAACACACATTCTGAAATGCAAAAGGAAAAACAAAAATGCGTTAAGGAATTATAGATTTTATGTTCATAATAAGTATTGCTAGAAAGTGTAGCACATAAGTTTATAATGGACATGGAGCAGAACAGGAGTAGGAGTCTCATTAAGTTAGCTCTAAAATGTTTATTTTAAGCAAAAATTACGAAATGACCGAAGGCGATATGATTAGGTAAAATCACTCAATATTAGTAATGGGAAGTTTCGATACTTTTGCGGACTCGTTCATTCCAATCCCATTCCGCAAGTGGATCGAGTCCATCGGATTCGATCCTCGGCGACATCGAAATTGAATGTGCATTTCAGACACCCGGGGTCCTCGGTCATTCTGGACCCGGAACGAACAACGCGCGTATCTTTGTTTTGGTGAGTGGTCACGCAGTCGGTAATTCAGTATGTTTATATGTCTCAAACATCAATTGGGCACATACAAAGCCGCCAAAAGCCATAAATCACTGATAACTGATAAAAAAGCATGCAACTTCGGCCGTATCATGTGTCGCCTGTCGACGTCGAGTCTCTAAAACGAACACCATCATCATTTGCTGACGCCTCGCGACCTTTTCGTTCCTCGGAACGAATCCGGACCGAAACTTGGACTCGATCCAAATCGATCCTGCCCCGGATTCGATCCTTTGTATCGAATCCGACCGGATCGACACATCGCTACTCAATATTGCTTAATTTGATTTTTTGAGTAATGCTGCAGTCTTGTTGGACCGTCACCAATTGCCATCAACTACAATAATATGCTGCGGTCCCACTGATAACCGTTGCCAACAACGAAAAATTTTAATTTCACACTGGTGTGGTGCTTGAAGTGTATATTACCAACATTTTTACAGTCCGGTCTGTAATTTTTTACGTAGAACAAGGTGTAACTTGTAAGATATTTAAAAACTTTTTAACTTTTGTTAACACAAGGTTAGCTCTATAGCTCAGTGGCTAAGCATTCTGGCTACTGATCTAAGGGTCTAGAGTTCAATCCCCCGATCCCGGTGAGGTTTTTACTATGATGCGTAGCATGTAAAAAATCCCTTGCTAGGGTTGGAACTCCTTAGTCTCGGCAAAATTCTAAGTAGGACTAAGGTACCTGGTATTCTGCATGCCTAGACCTTGTCCTCGAGGTTGGCAGAAAGAGCCTATGAAGGACTACTTGCTTGACAGCAGTCTCCCCACAAATACTACTACTACTACTAACACAAGGTTGGTGACGGCTGATGGTACTAAGTGGTTACTGGTGGTATAGTGGAACCCGCAGCAATATATAATTACACATGTTGAAACTGTAGTTGATGGCCATTGGTTTTTTTAATGGTGACTCCGCCTAAACCTGCAAATATGGGTTGATACTGTTTTGTGTCTAACTACAATTCAGGATATAAAATTGGTGAAAAGAAGATTTCACTATTTAAACTTCTGCTATTACATGTTTAGGTAACGCAAAATTTATGAAATAAAGCTCCATTTCAATTTTGAATCAAGGCTTTAAGCCGAATTCTGGCAAAAGAGCAAAGTTTAGGTCTCGCATGGTCGTACATTGTTATTGCTTTTGTTTTGTGTAAGACAAAGTGACAACAATTTAAAGTATTACTTTTATACTTTTATAGCAAACCGGTTAAATGGAGAATATTTCACTAATTCATATGGCCATTTCAAATTTCAATTTACATTTTTAATAGTGCTTCTGGTTTAACCGGAAGTGGTACCAACTTTGGGTTTTTTACCCTGTATTTTTTTTAAAGTTTGTAGAAGTAATAATGTTCACTAACAAATTATAAGGTTAATGTATGCTTAAAATTTATTTATTTATAAGCAAGGCCGAACCAAAAGTGACTGATTTAACAGCCACCCAATAATAGGTCGGTACTAAATTGTTATAAATGTAGAAAGTGGAATATAATACGCAAATAACAACTAATTATTTTAAGCTAGGAAGACTCTAAATATTAATGAAAATGGATATCGAAAGATTATTGAGAATAAGTATCCAAATAATAACGCGTTAGTAGTTTTGCCAATACTGTCAGTGGTATTACAAATATATCAAGATCTTGTAGTTCGAGATTATTGTAAGTCCTAACTAATCGAATAACAGGCGAGTTTAATTGAAAATTAGTACTGCATTGATTGTGCCAAAACAAAGATGAGTGGCGCACTGGATACGATGAGATTTTTATATGAAATCGAGAAATAATCGAAATGTCATTGTAATAACCTCCAATAAATTTATGAAGTTCTTTGAGATCTATTATCTTTCTTCTGTGTTCCAAAGTCAACATTTTAAACTGCGTCAGTTGTTTTCTATAGTCCAGTTTTACCTTTGTTCTAAAACAAACTACTTTTAGAAAACGCTTTTGAATTGACTCAATTTGATCTATATGTATTTGATAAAATGGATTCCAAATGAAACTGCAATATTCTAAATGGGAGCGTACATAGGCGAAGTATAAGGTTTTCAGTGCTTCTATGTTTTGAAAGTGTTTTGTTGCGCGGACTATAAAACCCAACATTTTGTTAGCTTTGCATACGGTTTCTTCAATGTGGGTGTTGCAAGTAAAATCACTACTCAAAATCATTTTGTTTTTGCTACACCAGTCGTTCAGGTGATTGAAGTAATTTTGAAGGGTAATAAAGTCATTAACTGATTTAATTTCAGTAAAGAGTTTTAAGTCATCAGCATAGAGCAGATATGAAGATTTGAAATTGAAAGTTAAATCATTTATAAAAGCAATAAATAGCATAGAGCCCAGGTGAGATTCTTGAGGCACGCCCGAGACAGTTCCAATTTCTTCAGATTTGTACCCGTTGATCACTATATACTGTTTTCGTCCTACCAGATAGGATTGAAACCAATTCAACAGTGTACCCAATATTCCAAAGCCTGCTAATTTTTGGATTAGTATTGAATGATTTACTTTATCGAAGGCCTTAGAAAAATCGGTGTAAACTGCATCGACTTGAGATCTCCTATTTATAGCATTTGCTACAAATTCAATAATAATAATAATAATAATAATAATGATTTATTTCAAAATTAATGTATGCACATAAGAATAGTAAATTAACAAATAAAAATAAATAAATCCGAATACTCCCACTTAAGTTTCCAGGGAAACTTGCACGTGGGCCCACAAAAACAATATAATAATTATCCTGTGCAAAATATACAAATAAGAATAAAATAAACAGAAAGATTATGTCAATACAAGCATATCTACATAAAACAAAATACACTAGAAAGGAATGAAAATACCCAGGTACAAATCAAGAAACAAAAAAAAAATAATCATAAAGCAATCTTATATCTTGAGGTACAGCATTATAAATTTTAATTGCCAAGAACTCATAGCTTCTTTGACCAGCAGATTTGTTAACTAGTTGGATATTCGCAATATTATGCTCTTTACTTCGAGTGCAGTATGTGTGATCTTGGATATATTTGTTAACAATATTTTTATTTTTAAAAACGTTTTGTAAAATAACTTTACAAAACAACTGACAAACATCAAATATTTGTGTTTCATAATAGTCATCGGAACGATAACGTGCATTTTTTCGAAAAATAATCTTTAATATTTGCTTTTGCAGAATTTCTAAAGGCTTCAGAGTCGTTTGTAATACACCTCCCCATCCTATTATGCCATATGACAAGAGCGATTCCACTAAAGCATTGTACACTTGTTTTAAAATTCGCACTGGTAGGAATTCCCTCAATTGTCTAAACACGTAGTTAAAGCTTCTTAGTTTCTTAATTAGAAGCTGAATATGTTTTTCCCACTTTAGGTTAGAATCCAAAGTTATTCCTAGATATTTAATCGTTTCTGCTCTTTGTATGAACAAATCACAACTGCATTGATGTCTTGTGCAGTCAAATTTATGTACATTTATTTGACTAAAATGAGGTAGATGATTTTTGTACAAAGCAAAAGGCAAAAACCTAGTCTTTCTGAGATTCACAGTTAGTAAGTTTTGATCAAACCATTTTTTTATGTCTATAAGATCAGAACGAACTTTATCTTCTAAAATGGACCAATCTTCAGCATCATAAATAGCAACCGTGTCGTCAGCATAAGATAATAAGCTTCCACAAAAATTTCTGGTTAAAAGGTCATTTAGGTATAGTATGAATAATACTGGGCCTAATACTGTTCCCTGTAGGACACCAAATTTAACAATCTCCACATCGCTTGGTGTATCTTCAATTTTGACATACTGTTTCCTATTTTCTAAGTAAGATTTTATCAGATTATTTGCAATTCCCCTTATACCCATACTATACATTTTTTCTAACAGTTTACTATGACTAATAGTGTCAAACGCTTTGGCCAAATCGATAAAAACAGCTAGCGTTGGCCTACTGTTATCGACATGTTTATAAATCGTTTTAGTTAACTGGGCTATAGCGTCTTGGGCACTTATGTTAGATCTAAAACCAAACTGCTTGTCAGAAAGTAAGTTATTGCTATCTATGAAATGTACGATTCTCGATTTCAAGATTTTTTCAAAAACTTTTGCAATATTTGATAAGAGCGATATAGGCCTATAATTTTCAGTTAATTCCTTGTCACCAGTTTTATACAGAGGCTTTACAATTGCTATTTTAAACTGATCTGGACAGGTTCGGGTTTCGAATATTTTATTTATGATATGAACTAAATAAGGTGCTACGAAATCCGATATTTCATGTAACGTGTTCGCAGTAATGTCATCGAAACCTGGAGCTTTATTTTTCTTTATTTGAGCAATACATGCTTTAACTTCTGAAACTTCGGTTGGTTGTAAGAAAATTGTATTGGCACAACTTTGTTTTGAAGAAGAATTGTCAATTTCAAGGGCAGGCTTTAAAATTGCATTTGCCATTTTTTCCGCAATTTGCGTATAATATTTATTAAATTCATTCGCAATATCTTTTTTATTAGAAATATGTTTATTATTGACCTTAATTGACTTAACTGCAGTTGATTTTTTATTTACGTTTAGTGACTGATTTAACTACCGTGTCCCAAACCACCCTTGCATCTTTATAATTAGTAATTTTACTTTCATAATATTTCTTTTTTGCTTTAAGAATTAAATTATTTAATTTGTTTCTATACATCTTATATTCTCGCAGTACATCTAAATCATTATACTTTTTATACCTTTGAAACAAAAGGTCTCTTTTTTTTTTTTGTAGTAGAGAAGATTACTTGACACTGATTTGGCAGGAAGAAAACCGTGTTCAAATTGTGAAATAGAATTTTTGATATGACTTAAAAATGTTCTCTTTACTAATGATTCAAAAATTGTACCAAAAATACTTAGTTTAGAAATAGGCCTGTAATTGCAAATTTTTGATTTATCCCCGGATTTAAAAATCGGCGTCACATGCTAATTTCCACTGTACGGGGTAAATTCCTGCTTGAAGCGATTTATTAAAAATTAACATCAATGGATAGGCTAATGAGTGTGAACATGTTTTAATGAAATATGGGTGAATGCCATCTGGACCTGGAGATTTGTTTATTTTAATATTTTTAATAAGGTTTTCAACCTCTAGAATATTGCATGTGATATTACTTAAATTATCTGTGGTAGTGTATTGGTGAGCAGGATAATTTCTGACAATATTAGAATCGTTTTCGTATACTGATTTAAAAAACTGACAAAAGAGATTAACACAGTCAATTGGGTATTATTATGATGTAATGTTTTAGGTATTGAATTGCTTTCTTTATTTTCTTTGACAAAAGACCAGAAATGCTTGTGATTACGTTGTATATTCAGTTCCGAGTCGAGTATGTACTTCTTGAAACATTCATTTTTTTAGTTTTTTAATTTTAGTTCAGATGCTGGAGAATAATGTATAACCTACTTAAACTTAAAATTAATTTTTAATTGCTTAATTTTTTACCATTCCAATTATTATAACTTTTTTTTCAATATTTTGATCAAGTACCAAAATTTATCAATATTTTACTTTGCTATTTTTCAAAAACTTCTGACAAGAAACGTTTTTTCATTAGTTATAGCCAATTACGTAAATATGGAACACTGTTTTAAAAACATTTATAATCAAGTTTTGGATCTTGAGAATTCTTTTGCAAAAATTTTACTTTGCCATTTTTTCAAAAACTACTGACAAAAGTTTTTTTTTATTAGTTATAGACAATTACGTAAATATATAACACTGTTTTAAAAACATTTATCACGTTTTGGATATTGAGGATATTTTTGTAAAAATTACTCTGCGATTTTTTCAAAAACTACTGACCAGAGTTTTTTGTTATTAGTTGGACAACTACCTAAATATATAACACTGTTTTAAAAACATTTATAATCAAGTTTTGGATATTGAGGAAATTTTTGAAAAAAATTTACTCTGCGATTTTTTCAAAAACTGCTTCTGACAAGAATAGTTTTTTTTATTACTTATATACAATTACGTAAATATATAACATTGTTTTAAAAACATTTATCAAGTTTTGGATTTTGAATTTTTTTTTGTAAAAATTTTACTTTGCGATATTTTCAAAAACTACTGACAAGTTTTTTTAAAATTAATTATCAATATCAATAATCAAGTTTTGGATTTTGAGGATATTTTTGTAAAAATTACTCTTCGATTTTTCAAAAACTACTGACCAGAGTTTTTTGTTATTAGTTGGACAACTACCTAAATATATAACACTGTTTTAAAAACATTTATAATCAAGTTTTGGATTTTGAGGAAATTTTTGAAAAAAAAATTTCTGCGATTTTTTCAAAAACTGCTTCTGACAAGAATAGTTTTTTTTTATTAGTTATATACAATTGACCCCAAAGCTGCAGTAAAAGAATTTATAGAGGTAAATCTAGGAAAAACTGCGGAGATCGAATCAGCATATGTCATAAAACCACAAAATAAAGAGTCTTTTGTGGTAGCAAAGTTTAAGGAATGGGAAGATAAAGTAGACGTAATGAGAAATAAGAATAAGTTTAAAGGATCAAGAATATTTATAGATAATGATTTGACACAAAAGGAAAGTAGAATACAGAAACACATAAGAGACATAGCAAAGAAGCAAAGAACTGAAGGCAAACAAGTGCAAGTTTATTACAATAAATTGATAATAAATGGTGAAACATGGTTATGGAATGATAGGCTGGAAAAATTGGCCAATGAGCCAAAAAACCAGCCAATGCCCCAAAAAATATAAATACGGGCTGTGGGGCAAGTGGAATAAGCCCACCACCTGCACCAAAAGAAATTGACCAGGCTTTAAAAGATGCAAACATGCAACGAAAATGGCAATGGAAAATAGGATTATGGAATGTACAATCAGTGAACGGCAAGGAAATTGAACTCGCAAAAGAGTTCCAGAAAATAAATACTAGAATTTTAGCAATTACAGAAACAAAAAAGAAAGGAAACGGAAATGTAGAAATTGAAGGAAACCAAATGTACTATAGTGGTGTGCCACATAATGAACGAGCAAAGGCGGGAGTAGCATGCATGATCCGAAACAAAGATGTTGACAAAATAAGAGAAGTAGACTTTATTAACGAAAGAATAATGCGAATTGAAATAGAAGGAGACGACAAAGAAATATATACAATAATAATTACCTACGGCCCTTCAGAAGATGAAACAAAAGCAAATAAAGATATATTCTGGGAGGACCTTCAGGACGCAACCGATAACAGCAAAGGAAAGCTAATTATAGTGGGTGACATCAATGGAAGGACTGGGAATAACACGGAAGATGCCGGTAACACGATAGGAAGGTTCGGTGAGAATTACAAAAATAACAATGGGCAAAGATTGATAGATTTTTGCGTACAAAATGACTTAGTGGTTACTAACACATTATTTCAGCACAAGGATATACACCGATACACAAGGGTACTTAAAAGTCGAGGTGAAAAATCAATAATAGACTTTGTTTTGGTAGGAAAGGAATATAGAAGTATTGTTCAAGATGTAAGGGTTAAAAGAGGGGCTGAAATAGGAAGCGATCACTATTTGGTAGTCGCTAAACTGCTCGGAAAAGAAAAAGTAAAGCAACAAATGAAAGACAAAGGAACGAAACATCATAGTATAAAAACCTACAACTTACAAAAAGAAGAAACACGAGTTAACTACAGGAAACGAATAGAAGAAGAAATAAACAAGATCTCGCATTTTCTTGAAATAGCGCAAGTAGAGGAAATGTGGAATAAAATTAAAGAAATAATAATACAAAGTGCTACAGAAGTATGTGGAACATCAAATTGTGAAAAGAAAATCAAGCAAACATCCTGGTGGGATGAAAACATAAAGAGAGAGGTAAAAAAGAAAAAAAATTTGTGGAAAAACTATTTAAGTAAAAAAAGTGACAACAGCTATACTGAATACAAAACACAAAGAAAACTAGTGAAAGAAATAGTGGCAACAGCCAAAAGAGCAGCATGGGAACAGTTTGGAAGAAAAATGGAGGAAGACGGAAAAGGAAACGCAAAAATGCTTTTTAAAGTCGTAAAGGGATTACGCAAGCAAAAAAAAGATCCAAGAAAAGGAATAAGGGACAATACCGGACAAATGTTAACTACTGGAGAAGAAAGATTAAACAGATGGTTCGAATATTTTATAAACCTACTAGACGCAACAATAGAACAAAAAAATATAAAAACGCCAACAAAAGTAAATACTACAGCAAATAATGAGAGTACGGCAGAAAGCCAGGACATAACAATAGGTGAAGTAAAGGACGCAATAAAGAATTTAAAGACTGGGAAGGCAGCAGGAAAAGATGGGATAAATGCAGAAATGGTGAAACACATGGGAAACAGAGGACATGAGATCATACATAAATTAATAGTAAAAATATGGCAATCAAAGAAAATACCACAAGATTGGAGCACTGCAATAATAGTACCCATACACAAAAAAGGGGATCGCAGTTTATGCGATAATTATAGAGGAATTGCTTTGATGAGTGTGCCAAGTAAAATATATGAGAAAATTTTAGAAAAAAGATTACGAGAAGAGGTGGAAGATGCTATTAATGACAACCAATGCGGTTTTAGAGCTGGACGAAGTACGCAAGATCTTATTTTCAGCATGAGGCAATTAAGCGAAAAGAAACTAAACCACAACGGACATCTCTATGCTTGTTTCATCGACATGGAAAAAGCTTATGACAGCGTGCAGAGGAATGTAATATGGGAAGAGCTGGAAGAAAGAAATGTAAGCGAACAACTCAGAGAAGCAATAAAAAGTATGTATGCCAGTACAAAGAATGTAGTAAGAATAGAAAACCAATGCACAAAGGAATTCATAACAACAAAAGGCGTTAGACAGGGAGGGGTAATCAGTGCACTATTATTCATTTTAGTCATGGATCGGATAGCAAGAAAATGCGGTGAAATGATAAAGGGTATTCGAGTAGGAGTGAGACGGCTAGAAACGGTTAAGGTGGCGGAATTTATATATGCAGACGATCTAATAATTTTAGCTGAAAATGAAAAATCATTACAAACAAACATACGAATATGGAGCGAAGAGATACAAAATACCGGAATGAGAATCAATATTAAAAAAACAGAAGTAATGAAAATAGCAAAGGACGAACAAGAACTTAGTGTGAGATTAGATAACAGTCTGATAAAACAGGTGAACAACTTTAAATACCTAGGATCTACGATTAATAACACGGGAAACATCGAACCCGAAATAAACAACAGAATTGGAAGTGCAGCTGCTTTGTACAACGCAATAAAAACAGTCCTCCTTAGTAAGAGAGAAGTATCAAAGCATACAAAGATTAAAATATATAAATCCGTTTTTATACCAACCTTAACGTACGGGTGTGAGTCTTGGGTGTTAACAGCTAAACAAAGATCTAAATTGCAAGCATGTGAGATGCGAATCCTAAGAAGAATAGAAGGAGTTACAAGAAAGGACAGAATCAAAAACGAAGACATTAGAAAAACCTTAAAAGTAAGATCACTGTTTACCTATATAGAGAAAACACAATTACGCTGGTTTGGACACCTTGTAAGGATGAAGGACGATAGAATTGTAAAGAAAATATGGGAAATGGGTACGGACAACAAAAGAAGCAGAGGAAGACCCAGAAATACGTGGAACAAGGAAATAGGGAAGATATTTGAAAGAAGAGGAGTAACTTGGGCGAGAGCAAAGGAGATGGCCATGGACAGGAAGCTGTGGAGGCAGTTTTGTGAAGATCAACCCTAAAACAGCACCCTCGACACCGAAAGGTAGAAGAGGACCGGATTATGTATGTATGTATGTATATACAATTACGTAAATATATAACATTGTTTTAAAAACATTTATCAAGTTTTGGATTTTGAATTTTTTTTTGTAAAAATTTTACTTTGCGATTTTTTCAAAAACTACTGACAAGTTTTTTTAAAATTAATTATAGAGAATTACGTAAATATATAACACTGTTTTAAAAACATTTATCACGCTTTGGATTTTAAGAATTTTTTTGTAAAAATTTTACTTTTTGATTTTTTCAAAAACTACTGACAAGTTTATTTTTATTAGTTATAGACATTTACGTAAATATATAACACTGCTATAAAAACATTTATCAAGTTATAGATTTTGAGAAATTTTTGTAAAAATTTTACTTTGCAATTTTTTCAAAAACTACTGACAAAGGCTTTTCTTTTATTAGTTATTGACAATTACGTAAATAGATAACACTGTTTTAAAAACTTTTATCAAGTTTTGGATTTTGAGAAATTTTTTATCAAAATTTTACTTTGCGATTTTTTCAAAAACTACTGACAAATGCTTTTTTTATTAGTTATTGACAATTACGTAAATAGATAACACTGTTTTAAAAACCTTTATCAAGTTTTGGATTTTGAGGAAATTTTTGTAAAAATTTTACTTTGCAATTTTTCAAAAACTTCTGACAAAAACGTTTTTTTCTTAGTTATAGACAATTACGTAAATATAGAACACTTTTAAAAACATTTATAATCAAGTTTTGGATTTTAAGGAAATTTTAGTAAAAATTTTACTTTGTGATTTTTCAACAACTTCTGACAAGAAACGTTTTTTTTTACTAGTCATAGACAATAATTGCGTAATATAACACTTTTTTAAAAACATTTATAATCAAGTTTTGGATTTTGAGGACATTTTTGTAAAAATTACTCTGCGATTTTTCAAAAACTACTGACCACAGTTTTTTGTTATTAGTTGGACAATTACCTAAATATATAACACTGTTTTAAAAACATTTATAATCAAGTTTTGGATTTTGAGAAAATTTTTGTAAAAATTTTACTTTGCAATTTTTCAAAAACTTCTGACAAGAAACGTTTTTTCCTTAGTTATAGACAATTACGTAAATATAGAACACTTTTTTAAAAACATCTATAATCAAGTTTTGGATTTTAAGGAAATTTTTGTAAAAATTTTACTTTGTGATTTTTCAACAACTTCTGACAAGAAACGTTTTTTTTTTATTAGTTATAGACAATAATTGCGTAATATAACACTTTTTTTAAAATATTTATAATCAAGTTTTGGATTTTGAGGATATTTTTGTAAAAATTACTCTGCGATTTTTTCAAAAACTACTGACCAGAGTTTTTTGTTATTAGTTGGACAACTACCTAAGTATATAACACTGTTTTAAAAACATTTATAATCAAGTTTTGGATTTTGAGGACATTTTTGTATAAATTTTACTTTGCAATTTTTCAAAAACTTCTGACAAGAAACGTTTATTTCTTAGTTATAGACAATTACGTAAATATAGAACACTTTTTTGAAAACATTTATAATCAAGTTTTGGATTTTAAGGAAATTTTTGTAAAAATTTTACTTTGTGATTTTTCAACAACTTCTGACAAGAAACGTTTTTTTTATTAGTCATAGACAATAATTGCGTAATATAACACTTTTTTAAAAACATTTATAATCAAGTTTTGGATTTTGAGATTATATTTGTAAAAATTACTCTGCGACAATTACGTAAATATACGTATAACACCGTTTTAAAAACATTTATATTCAAGTTTTGGATTTTTGTAAAAATGTTACTTTTCGATTTTTCTAAAACTTCCGACAAGAAACTTTTTATTATAGATAATTACGTAAATATACAGGGTGATTTTTAAGTTGATTCTTTCCTTTTACTTTAAAAAATAAGCATTTTTTTCATTTAACACTTTTCCGAAATATCAAAACTAACGGAGGTTAAAGTTTAAAGAAAAATCCGTTTTTTATTGTTATCTAAAAAACGCTTTCGGCGATTTTAATTAAATTTTTATAGTTTGTTTATAACTTTATGAGGTATCTTTTAGATATATTACAGTTGATCCAGTACTTCCACAGGCATGCCATGGGGCATATCGATTAGGTTTTTTCACAAAAAAAAAATAACCCTCAATAAATTTTTTGCAATTTTCATATATTTTTTTAATAAAGCAACTAAAAATGCAACTTTTTTGTCTCTTGAATTTCTCTCGTATCTCGCTTCATTTTCAAGAAAAAATAAAGCCCACATTTTTGCACGCCTCTGAACCTATTAAGACAAAAACTAAAATGCTCCAATATCTCAAAAACCCATCAGCCGATTTTAGTGAAACTTTTAAGGTTTATTGATGCTATTAAGGATCATGCTGTGGAGTACTTAGATTTAAATTATTTATTCCAGGAGCGGCCGGGATTTGTTTGGAAACTTTAACACCCTGTACCTCCGTTAGTTAAAAACATTTATTACTTTGAGGATATTTTTGTAAATTTTAATTTTGTGATTTTTTCAATACTATACTTCTTACAAAAAACGTTTTTAAAATTGCATTATACAGGGTTATTCAAATTAAGTGCGCACCATTGCTATCTTTGTTATTATTGATTTTACAAAGTAGGTTAAATTAGCAAACTAGTAGTGTTTTCGGTGCTGATTAATATGCAATTAATAAAAAAACAATGGAATAATGAGTTTGCGACAAAATTAAAAACGTTTAGTTTTTTTTAATGGAACACCCTGTATATTTTTCAAAAACTTGAAACAGAAATGAATTTCTGATATAAAAGTCTTAATACACTATTGTCTTAAAATTCATACTAAAGAAGTTCTAGCAAGTTTCAGTTTATAGATAAATACATACATTATTCTACTGTAAAAATTCATTGCAGGCTTGTTTTAAGTCTGATAACCAGAAACAGTAACAAAACAATAAGAAATAAATAAACAACACTAATTACTTTCGACAACAAAACGTATGACAAATTGATTTTGACAGTTCTGATGTTTACGTTATTGTTTTTGTTTTTAGTAGCAGCCTACTATGAATTTTTCGTAAGTACAGTGTATTGTTGATATAGGTAAACTAAAATCTCCCCTAACTTCTTTAATATTCATTTTAAGACAATAGTGTATTAAGACTTTTATATCACAAATTAATTTTTATTTCAAGTTTTAGAAAAAAAAAAAGTTTTGAATTTTGTCGCAAACTCGTTATTCGATTGTTTTTTCATTAATTGCATATTAATCAGCGTCAACAACACTACTAGTTTGCTAAGTTAACCTACTTTGTCAAATTAATAATAACAGATAGCAATGGTGCACACTTAATTTGAATCACCCTGTATATGATCTTGCTCTAAATAAGATCATTTTTATTAAACAATTATAGAAATTTCTCAGAGAAAGGAAAAAACTTAGTAATGGACCACTTCCGGTTAGCCAGTTTTAGCCAAAAATTACTGAGATCTCTGAATTTATATTAAAAACGGAAAAATAAATTTGAGGCCGACTGACTAAGCCGTCTGGACTGTGGAGAGAACACAGGCAGACTCACAGACTGACGGACACACATCACATTAAGAACAACTTTTTCTGAATCAAAAAACGAATATTGTTGCAAAAATCTCGAGTTCAAAAATGGATTTAATGTTGAAGATCCTAATAATAATAATTTACGCTAAAATCAAGAAATTACAATTTTTGAAATTAGGAAAGCACATGAATTGAGCTTAACAATAATGTAAATTTGATACAGATCTGAATTTTGCAATATTTGTAATTACAGTGAAACCTCGATAATGTAAACAAAAATTCCAAGCATGTCCAAATTAGTGCAAGTGTTCACGCTACAGGGGGTGCAAAAAAATTGAGGTTTTATAATGCAGCGTTTATTTTTTCCTTATCTGTAGTTACATAGATATCTCTGTTCTTGTTAAGAGATTTAAAAAACAATTTTTTGGAAAAAAGAAGTTATTTTACTCTGTTTTGAGCTAAATTTGCAATTACAACCTTTTCATAAAACTAAGTAAAATAGGGGGACAACATTTTGAGGAGCTTCTGGGGGCAATTAGTGTTAATATACATCAATGACACGTCTTGACTTGTTGTTCATGTTATAGGGTATATCGCTGTTTACGTTACCGAATAGAAGCAGGAAGTAGAGTTCACAGGATCGAGATGTTCATATCTTCGAATGTTTACGTTATCAAGCTTCTACTGTATTACAGTGTACATGAATACTAAAATAGAGGGTGCCAAATTTAATGTGTCCACTATTGCTAACTTTTTATTTTTTAAATAAAAAAGTTAAATGAAGAAAATCGTACTATTCTGTACGGTCACTTCAAATTTCAAATTACACTTCTGCTTTCGGTGTAACTGGAAATGGTACCAGTTTTGCATTTTTAAATGGAACACACTGATTTAAATTTTTTTAAATAATTTTTTCTCAGCGTAGAAAGTGAATTTTTGGGAAAATTTGAAATTTCCAACCAAAAATACATACGACTATATAAAACAGCATTATTTGTATATAATAAATGTTCTTCTCTTTTCTTTAGCTATTATAATGTATACTAAATCGCAATTAGTTGACTTTAAGGTAAGAAAGTCCCTTCAAATTTCAATAGGGAAGGAAAATTACCGGTTATTGATTCTGGCTTGAAAATTAATTTAATCAATACAACTTGCAAAACACCATGCTATATAATAAAATTAAAAATTAAATCGTTGGAAGTATGCCACAATTTTCGAATATCAGTTTTTTATATGCTGAATTGCGCTTCTTAAAACAAAATGGACTGTATAAGTTTCATTTTCATTACATGTATTAGAGTCGTGTTTAGTTTGAATGAAAATAAAGTGTGAAGAATAAAATTATACGGATGTAGTCCGACACCACGGCAAAATGAAAATTCTTGATATTTTTCAAAATTTTTACCATCACAGTACCTTTCAAGCATGTGATAAGTAACTTTTTCTCATATATAGAATTGATTTTGGAAATTTCAAACAATTGCCATATGGCATTTTGTCTTGACGGACTCCACCCGATCGGATTTGCAACATTAATTTGTTCCACTATTGCAAACCGAGATGATCGTATTGATGGAAACAGTGGTGATCAGAGACAATGTAAAATGATCACTTTCTACAACAGCATGAAAAAGTGGTGAAGATGTTGCCATAAAAATAAAGTATCGCCCAATGGTGGTCTTCTATAACCTCAATATTACAGCAATCAATGCATTTATCATCCGCAGAGAGAATTGCAAATATTGGAAGAGAAACAAGGCCTATTTTTGGCAAAATTTGTAAATGTTGGCTTGCAGGAAGCACGTAATGGCATGCTATGAAGTTTGATCCACTCTACTTCGTGTATAAAATTTTTTCCATTACTATTTTATTTGCTTCCTGTTATCTAGACTATTTTTGAATAAATATTTTACAAAATTTATTTTTTACTTTTATTAGCTTACGCATTGCTACCAGATTTTGAAAATTTCATGAGTTTGGCGTCGATTTCTTATCAAAACACGGTTCATATTTACATGAAATTAGTGGAGGAAGATGAGCAAGTTTTTCAAGTGACTGTTTGAACTTTGGTCCCCAGAGACCACACCCGATTGGAAGTGTTTCAGAAAGCGCACACAACAGACGGAGGGTTAAAAATTACTTTCAAGTCTTCTTAAACAAAAAAATTATAAGTAATTTACCTTACATATTATTATTCTACCAATAAAGTTTATTCAAGGTCTTGACTTTGCTCTGCTGGCATATTACTCCAAACAATTTTTTTAAAATTACACTAACCCTACTAATCCTTGGTCCCATCCTTTTATTACTTGACCTGAACCCAACGTAAATGTTAACGGCTGCCCTCGTGGGTAGCTATTATCAAATTCGTCTCCGTTTTCAAGTGTACCCTACAATACATCGGTGGGTTATCAAAATTTAAACGAAGAGCTGACTATTAGGTACTTTATAATGCATATACAACAAATCCCCTTTTTTCGATCTCACAGTGCAGTTTTCGGCTCTTTTCTTTACTCCAATTTGCAATTTCCGTTTAACTTTATTGTTACACTCGCATACATTAACAGCTATTCCTATAAATATTACAATTTTAAACAGGTTAACCATTCTTTCAATTTTCAATATATTTATTAACGTGAATTTAGCCACAGACGAGAACACAGCATGTTCTCTGACATTAATGTCCGCCGCTGTAGAATGTTCATGAAAAGAAAAAACATGCCGTGTAGAATAGTATTCAGATTGAAACCAGCGATAAAAGATGCGCGTGTTAGAACGTAGAATCTCATTAGAAGACACAATTAGGATATATTTAACTTTGACTTTTGTTAAGATTTCAGAGAAGGCGAAGAGATGGAAAAGTTATGTGCAATGAAAGAGGAGGTGGGGAAAAATGAAAATTATGAAAACCGACATTCAAAGCACAAGAAAGGAGATTAAAATAATCAATGAGAGTGTCAGGAAATATGGAGAAGAGATTACAGCAATCAAAGAAGAGCTATTCAGGAAGGAAGTGGAATGGAAAAAACACAATTACACAAAGAAATAAATGACTTCAAGGCAGAGAATGAGAAAGAAATGAAAAAGAATAACATCATAATAAAAGGATGGGAATCAAAAAACCCCAGTAGGGCTGTAGAAGAAGTACAAGACTTCTTACAAGAGGACTTGCAAGTGAGGGCTAAAGTTAAAAATGCGTTCACCACAGCTAAACAGGATACAAAGGAAATAGTAGAATTAGCGTCATTTAATGAAAAACTTGAGATAATGGAGAACAATACTATATTAGGGAGTAAAAATATATTAATTGAAAATGTTAAGACTGAACAGGAAATGCAATTGTCTATTGTTTTTCAACATGACTCAGAACAGGCTTTGACTTCTAATATTTTTTACAGTGTACTAACCCAACCTTAAAAATATCACTGACATCCCCTTTTGACAGCTTTTTGAACACCGCATAAGTTATTACAAAGTCTTGTAAAATATACCTTTAAAATGCTAAGAAAAGGTACCTAATAAAAAACTAAGCAAGCGATTCATTGCTTCTTTTTTAAATGCAATGTAAAAACTTTTGTAAATAACTCGACATTTTAGTTCTGAGGTACCTTGCTAACTTCATTTGTAACCAACATCAAAATCTGGTTTATAACTAAATTTTATCTACACTGTTACAAAAATGTGTGGTCATGGCCTGCTTCGAATAATGTTGAAAAAAGATAGCCTGTACAGAAAACAATGTTGCATAAAGCAAAGAAAGAGAAGAAAAAAATTAAATAGAACGAAAATAAATTACCAAAGTCTGATAGTGAACGAAAAAATTAATAGGTGGGACAACTGAATGAAAGAACTATTCGGTACCGATCACAAATCCAAAAAAAACTATATAACAGCTCGAGGCCCACACAACGGATGACAACCAACACAAAACCTAGGGCACTAAACAAGGGGAATAATAATATAATGATGCAAGGAGCAGACAAAAAATGAATAATGATACCGATAGAAAAAAACATATGAAGGAACTTGGTGATGATAATGGACAAGAGAGAACAAAACAAAAAACGCTAAAATTAAGAGTGCGAAGGAAACACACATACAAAAGGAAGAAAAATACAAGCTTAGAATAGAAACATAGAATATAAGAGGAATTAATGTAAAAGAGATTAAATTAATAGAAGAAATGGCGGAACCAAAAGCTCACATATTGGCGATAACAGAGATAAAAAAGGCTAACAAAGGAAGTAAAATACATTAAAAATAAAAAGAAACAAAAAATTCGAAAGTTGGGGTAGAAATAATCGTATAAAATGAGAAGAAAAATGAACTAATGGACTTCTGTAGATATGTAATAAATAACATGGTGATTCCAAATACAAAATATAACCACAACGACATACACAAATACATGAGAATAGTAGAATCTCGGGGAGAAATATCAATAATAGCCTACATACTGATAGAACAAGAAAACTTCAAAAGAGTAAAAGAAGTCAGAGTCAGAAGAGATCCGAAAATAGGAAACCACCACTTTATAGTGACTATAGAAATAACGGAAGAATTCAACAAAAAAGTACGAAATGAGAATAAGTTTGAAAGAAAAAAAATAAGATAGAGTTACAGAGTAGTGTTGTTGCGACACCATTTCTTAGTCCGAATGGTAACCATCGAAATTCGTAATGTCCTTGCCGGGTCACGATGAATTTTGGGGCTAAAAGACTAATTTTGAAATTTTACAAGATTTCCACGATGAGTTCTGGGGCTAAAGTCGAATTTTGAAGGTTTTTGCGCAGGTTTGTCAAGGTCGTTGGCCTAGCCGGGGTCAATATCACGGGTCTAGCCGGGGTCAAGGTCGCTGGTTTAGCCGGAGTCAAGGTCGCGGGTCTAGCCGTGGTCAAGTCACGGGCCTAACCGGAGTCCGGTTCCCACGATAAATTTTTGGGGCTAAAAGTGTAATTTTAAAATTTTACAAGATTCCCACAATGAATTTTGGGGCTAAAAGTGTAATTTTTACAAGATTCCCACCATAAATTTTTGGGGGCTAAAAGGCTAATTTTGATATTTTACAAGATTCCCACGATGAATTTTGAGGTTAAAAGTCTAATTTTGAAATTTTTACAAGATTCTCAGGTTCAACCGGATGTGAGTCATTGTCTGGAAATGTCAAACCTGTTGAGACCTGCAGATGTGGGGGTCTGTCTGTCTTCCGCGCAATTGAATAATGAAGCCATTGTTCGAGAAATGTGCAAGGTTGCTAAAAAATAAACCGGATTAATTGTATGGAGACATTGTGGTCTAATAGTATATCGAAATTCAACCAAATATGTCTCATATTTCCAGCTAAAAAATACAACACTCAAAATGTTTTGAAAAAATATAAATGAATATTTTATACAGTAGTTTGCGGATACATTCTAGATACAAATACATGTGATTTATTCTGTACAGCTTTAAGTTTAGAGGTCAGATTTGCTCCAACCACCACTGGTACAGTTTAACTACCCAGAATTTTTCAGTTTATAGGTTATCTTAAACAGTCTGCAACTTCCGCATGCCAATCTCGTAAAACAGACACCTTCTTTGTTCTTGCTCTAGCACCTTGGCTTTAAGAATGTTATGGTAGTATATTTACGAAATATGTGAGATTATTTTCCAGCTAAAAGATGCAACACTGAAAATGTTTTGAAAAATGTAAATGAATATTTTATAGAATTTGTAAAACCAAAGGAAATATTAGCAGATAATGCAACTTATTTTAAAAACCTAAGGTTTAAAAATACTTAAGGAAAAGCATTCAATAACTACAAAAATAAAAAGCAGGTTAAAATATTGCTCCTAAAAGGGGTGGTGGTTTAGTTTTATCATTGAAATTTCGGTTTCTTACAACGGTATTTGTAAATCATTCGTAAATAGTCCAGTTTTTGGTTGCAACGAGCATAGTTGTAGCAGAGATATCTCTTTAGCGCCATAAATTTAAATAAAACGAGACTACGGAATAGGCTAGGTGCAAACACGTTGAGTGGTCTGTTACATACTAAACGTTGCATTAATATAGACGGTAAAGCATGTTATAATTTTGAAATACCTCCCCAAATGATTGCAAAACATAATAATGATATGTACAAATAGTTTAATCTGCTTATTCTTTGTCGTGATATTTGTTAGTTATAGTTTTCATTTGTTTGTTATTTTTCCCATTTTTCTTGATAGGTATATTTCATAAAAACAGAATTCGTTTTTGTTAGAATTTATACTCAATTTATTTGTTATATAATGTTGAATTTTCTGTTTTGAGAATAAATTTTTTAATTTTCTGTTGGTGTTTCATTAAATTATTATTATTTTAAGGTCTGTTTTTTTAAGTGGCGCAAACTTTAGGCAGGAGATTTAAAATACGGTGTTCTGATTGATTTTCAATTTTTTTGCGAGTCACTACAAGGTATTTTAAATTTCCCGCCTAAAGTTTGGCGCTTAAAAAAATAGACCTTACTAAATAATTACTCTGCATCCATAAAAAAGACTCAAAATAGGTCACAGTCAAGAAAAAATGTCTGGTGAAAAATGATGTAAATCTGGCAACTTTTTAACGTCAGATCTGGTGAATTTATTTTTTTTGACCTGGCAACACTGATTCATTTAGTTAATCGCTGGTACTTGAGTGGGACGCACGTGTTGTTTATCATTGAATCGTCCAAGAAAATATTTCTGCTAACATGTTTCTAAAGGTAATATTCAGTTTATAGATTATAGTAGTTACCTAAATTCTAAAATTATTTTTTCTCTGCACTGTTACTGTTGACATAATGTATAATTTAGTCATGAATGATTTACAGTTTTTGAGATTAATGCAAATTTGCTTAGCTAGTACAAGTAGGGTAAAATGACATACACTAATGTAGGGCATAATGATAGTATGTCACCCTTGAAAAATTATTCAATGTTGATTTTGTTTCACTGTTTTGTACAAATATGCCTCGTCATTATATTTGTAAGACGAATAAGCAATCATGGAATGCAATTTCAATGAATCAGGCAATGGAAGCCGTAGAATCTGGTTGAATGGGCTGGCTTCGAGCATCGAAGACTTTTGGTATACCTAAAGACGGAGGTAGAAATTCTTGAATGGTCATTCGTTAGATATGTTTCATGTAGTGACGTACAATCGAACGACAATAGTGGGGAGATGGCGAGGGTTGAGCAAGTAAGTCTTAATAAGCCCATGTTTGAACAGACGCGACATGTTCTAGTACATGTTGCCAAGATGAATATTAATTTTAAGCATAAACTAAAGACAAATTATCAAGACAGCAACAAAAATAATATACAGATATCTTCGAATGAACCAGCAGCCGATTCCGAAGTTGCTAAAAGTGCAGAAGACACTGACAAGAAACATCAAGTTTGCTTCTTAATATGTTGTTTACTGAGTAGAGAGTAGAGACACTTGTTTCCCTTCATTAATCTTGCTGCTATTTCTCCTGAACTTCCTGGTACTTTTCCGATATTTGTTGGTAGGTAGTTAAAACTCTCCACTTCTTCGAATAGATATATTTTTCCGTTGTCGGAAACTATTTCCAAATGTTTATTTTGCACAAATTCTCCAATCTCCCAAACCATGCACTTAGTTTTCTCCTCGTTTATTACTAAGCGTAAACATTGGGCTGCTTTCACTAACCTCGTGATTGTTGATATCGCTTATGATGTATTATTCCTGATTTATTTATACTCGCTTCTGATAATATTTGCTCCAGTGTACAGTTAAATAATATATACGTAAAATAGACAGAAAATTTTGTAATAAAATTCTTGATATTTTACAAACAATCTGCATGGTATTTGATTCTATTGTCTAATATTAACTAGATAAAAAATGTTTAAATTAAAAAACATTTGAATATTGTTACAGGAAGACGTACACAAACGCAGAACCAACTACGTCGTGTTTTTCCATATGGAATAGTAGTAAGAGATGATTATCCAAATTCTTGTGACCCCATACAACAGTATTACGAAGACGATTTTAAATTGCCAAACAGTAATGAAACCAATTTCACTATTGATCAGGTAACAAATTAAGTTTTTAATTTCTAAAGCGCTGTTATTAACAAACATGTACTAATTACTAAGGATTACACCTTACATTCAACATAATTTTTAGGTACCTCCTCGATTTCCCAATGTCGAGAACTGATATTTTAGATTATGCTTATGCAAAATATGTATGTAAATAATTATGTACTACCTACTTTTATAAAATACATTTTTCTTTATGTTACGTATTTATCTATTTATATCAGAGCATCAGACAGAGTTGTTTGTTATTATTGCACCATCCTGAGCATAGAAAAGTGAAGGACTACAACGTTTTATTGTACCTGCAGGGTGGGCAAATCTCGATAACTATGGAAGATATAGCAAAATGGACTCCCTATCCTCAATCTCTTTTTTCATGACACGCTTAATAGTGAGAAACAAAATTGGCTATCGTCTTTTGTTTTTGAGTTATAAGCAAAAGTACGATTTTCGTCTTTTTATTTTGTGGCTATATCTCGCTTATTTATGAAAGGAGAGAAAATTAATTTCAACGTTCTTCAGGCACGTTTTTGATGAGAATGCGGTGGCGTAGTCAATTAAAAACAATAATCAAAATTGGAGTTATAACATAAAATTTTATTTTTTTTATTGAATCCATAGTTGGCTTTGGCATTATGAGAAAGAATATTGTTCCCATTTTAGTGATATACAGGGTGTCCCTAAAAAGGAGGTCAATCCGTTATTCCTTGAGCAAAAATATGATGATTTAACTCAACTTACCTATCTATAAAGTTGCTTAGTTTAGCCGCTAGGGGTCTTCAAAAATGATTAGCTTTTTACATTTTTTTCAAGTAAGTCGAAACATTTTTGATAGATTTTATTAATTTTTTGGCCATGCGTTTGCACCAGTAAACTACAGCTTTTTGTGGAATAAACCTTAATTTTGAAAATTACAGGGTGTTTAAAAACGTCACAATAAATTTACCGTGCATATGATTTTAACCCCCTGTATAATCACTACCAATGTTTTTTGTCAATAGCTACTTTAATTTAGAAGCTATTTCCTCTCTTACAAAATTTTAGTTGGGTGAACGGTTTAGCCACACAAAATATTTTCTAAATTTCTACAAGCCTGAATCAGTAATAATTGTAACATAACACTAGGCTTGTAAAGATTTGGAAAATATTTTTTGTGGCTAAACCGTTCACCCAACTATAATTTTGTAAGAGAGGAAATAACTTCTAAATTAAAGTAACTATTTAGAAAAAAAAATGTAGTAATTATACAGGGGTTGAAGCATTTAAAAAAGTGAATCATTTTTAAAGCCTTCTAGTGGCTAAACTAATCAACTTTGTATATAGGTAAGTTAAGTTAAACCCAAGCAACACGCAAGAAAACGTTATAGTTTAATATACGTGTATTCCACCATATTTTGGTAAATTTTTGGATATAGTGTATTTATTAAACGTGTACGATAAACGTATATGTTATGTCGGTCTAATATACGTGTATGGATTACAATTTTGTTACGGGCATAACGTAAATTTTATGATTTGTAGTGCAGTGGTTCGATATTTGTGTTCTTTGTATTATGCTGCATTATTCGACCACCAATAATCACCAATTGAACGCGATATGGTATACTTTGGACATACTATATCTTGGGTATACGCTACACATAATTTAAACTAAAGCCATCTACTCTGGATAAACGTATACGATAAGGGTATATGTTATGTCGGTCTAATATACGTGTATCGATTACAATTTTGTTACGAACATGATGTAAATTTTATGGGTTTAGTGCAGTGGATCGATATTTGTGTTCTTTGAGTTAAGCTGGATTATTCGAAGACCAAAAATCACCAATTGACCGCGAAAGGGTATAACTTTGAATATGCTATATTTTGGGTATATGTTACACCTAATTTACACCAAAGCCATCTATCCTGGATAAACGTGTACGATAAGCGTATATGTTATGTCGGTCTAATATACGTGTATCTACTTATATTATATCTTGGGTATACGCTATACATAATTTACACTAAAGCCATCCACCCTGAATAAAGTGTACGATAAAGGTATGTATTATGTCGGTCCAATATACGTGTATGGATTACAATTTTGTTACGAACATGATGTAAATTTGATGATTTTTAGTGCAGTGGTTCGATATTTGTGTTCTTGCATTATGCTGGATTATTCGACCACCAATAATCACCAATTGACCGCGATATGGTATACTTTCGACATACTATATCTTGGGTATATGCTAAACATAATTTAAACTAAAAGAATCTACTCTGGATAAACGTGTACGATAAGCGTATATGTTATGTCGGTCTAATATAGGTGTATGGATTACTATTTTGTTACGAACATGATGTAAATTTTATGGGTTTAGTGCAGTGGATCGATATTTGTGTTTTTTGCGTTATGCTGGATTATTCGAAGACCAAAAATCACCAATTGACCGCGAAAGGGTATAACTTTGGATATACTATATTTTGGGTATACGCTACACCTAATTTACACCAAAACCATCTACCCTGGATAAACGTGTACGATAAGCGTATATGTTCTGACGGTCTACTATACGTGTATCTACTTATATTATATCTTGGATATACGCTATACATAATTTACACTAAAGCCATCCACCCTAGATAAACGTGTACGATAAAGATATGTGTTATGTTGGTCTAATATACATGTATGGATTACAATTTTATTACGAACATGATGTAAATTTGATGATTTTTGGTGCAGTGGTTCGATATTCGTGTTGTTTGCATTATGCAGGATTATTCGACCACCAATAATCACCAATTGACCGCGATATGGTATACTTTGGACATACTATATCTTGGGTATACGCTAAATATAATTTAAACTAAAGCCATCTACTGTGGATAAACGTGTACGATAAGCGTATATGCTATATTGGTCTAATATACGTGAATGGATTACAATTTTGTTACGAGCATAATGTACATTTTATGATTTTTAGGGCAGTGTTTCTGTATTTGTGTTCTTTATCCCGTTCAATCCGAACAAAGGTAGGTAATATTTCTTTTCTTTTGTTTATTGTATTGTATTTGTCAAACATGGC
Source organism: Agriotes lineatus (assembly GCA_940337035.1). Lineage (NCBI taxonomy): Eukaryota > Metazoa > Arthropoda > Insecta > Coleoptera > Elateridae > Agriotes > Agriotes lineatus. The sequence goes on from OW679202.1 coordinate 101,317,222, forward strand.
ATTTGCCAGTTCAATCATGATAAGAAAAATATTTTAAACGCCTACTTTAATCTGAAATCCATTTGATCTTTCGGTATATTTCGCGCTTTTTCCAACCAATAAACTTCACTGTTCTAAAACCACGTGATTGTCTCGCCCTGCATTTAGCAGTGATGAGTTCATTGGCATTTAGAGGCTGGGATCTTGGGGTGCAGGTGCAGCGCCTCGCCCTGCTTCTGTCCAGTGTTGTCAACTCATGGGAAATTTCAATTTTTGAGGGAATTTTAAGCCTACAAAATTGCCACAAGGATATTTTTCAGAAAAAGGAAATTTTTGAAGTGAAAATGTATTTAATTCTAAGGTAAATTTTGACAAACTTATTCTTTATTCGAGAAAGTTTATGCTTAAAATTGTAAGTTGAGAGGAAAAAATGAGACGGCCGTCAATAGTTGACAACACTGCTTCCACCCCAGTCTACCACTTCTTGCTAGCTACCATTTCTGCTTTGCGATTGCCATTTTCACTTTGGCTACAGAACTGATAAGAGGTGAGTACCTAAACTATAATGTATTAATTTAACTGAGTCATTTTGCATGCAAGATAAAAGCATTGTTTTTTGTACGTGTACCTAAAAAGGTTTGTTTGCTGCTATACTATTTATTATTTAAATATTATATTTATGTTGTATTCTGTACGTCCACAAACCGCGTGAACTAAAAAATGGCGCACAAGACAATGTACCTACCTATTTTTAAAATCTTACATTGGCAAACGTAGACATTTTCAAAATACTAGATAATTTTTTTTTAATAGATACTTTCCGTTCCTTGCGCGGCTCTTTGTAACGCGGTTAGTCGCACTGTCTCCCACAGCTACATGTCTGAAGCGTTTATTCAATTACATTTTTATGATTTACTCTTATATAAGTTTCTAGTATACGTTAAGAAACTCATATTTTCCTGACTGATATAACTGTAATAGCTGAGAGCTATTTTAACAGAAATCCAAACCAATGATGAATGTTGTTATTTTGTACAGCTACCTACTTAAAAATAACCGGCAAACTAATACAGCTGGTTTCAGATAAAAGTGAACGATTCGTATTTTCTTAATTTTTTGGCAGTGTATTCAAGAGTTATTGTTTTATAATTGACCTTCTATTGTACAATTTTGCTCACATTTTCAGTATTTCATTATCTATCTTTGTGTAACTTGCAAAATGAGTGATGACCACCACAAACTGTCGTTTACTTTTATATGAAACCAGCTGTACCTGTGTGAAACAGTCTTTCGTTTTTCAAACGCCGACCATTCACTGGTTATAAAAGTATGATTATATGCAAAGCGCATATATTTAAATTTTTGCATATACAGCGTGTATCAGAAATAAGTACATTAATAATTTTAACTGATAATAAAACTCGTCAACAGCAACAACTTTTCTAAATATAATTTTATTGTACAGTCATGTTCAAATAAATCTGGGACAGTGTTTTTCACATGCAGGTTGAGTTAAGAATTGAAGAATAACTCCATGGATTTCCTTCTATCAGAAAGAGTTGCATTAAACTAACAGGCAGTGAAATCTGTAACTCTTTCTGATAGCAGGAAATCCATGGAGTTATTCTTCAATTCTTAACTCAACCTGCATGTGAAAAAAACACTGTCCCAGATTTATTTGAACACGGCTGTACATGACGTTCTAGTTATCGAGTTAAATCTAACATGTGAGCAAACTAAAATGAAATCAAGCTTGGATTTGAAATATTTGTTTGTGTTGGTGGCCTTGTAAGTCTATGTCAAATTCGAGGTTAACAGGTTAGGTTTTGTATTAGTTTTGACACAAACTGACGCAAAATCTAACCTGCTAACCTCGAATTTGGCATAGACTCACAGTGCCACCAACACAAACAAATATTTCAAGGCCACGAATGATTTCATTTTCGTTTGCTCACATGTTATTTAAAAATTTGTTGCAAATTGCATTGCCCGCCACTCTGAAGACTACACTATCTACAAAAGTCCATTGTTAGACGGACGCATTTCATATTTATTCTCAACCATTGTTATTTTCATTCATCTGTTTACCCTGCCAACCATCTCGGAAATCCCAAAATTTTATTGTCCCATTCATGGCCAATGGGGGGCGGATGACCTCCTAGTCTTATGTGAATCATCCTATGTAAGGTACCGACAGGCCTTTCGGCACTTAAGTTTGGATTAAGTTTTATGACAATATTGGCAAAATAAAAGAAATGTTCTTCCAGGAAAAGTTTTAACGTAGATTAAAACAGGAATACACAGTAATATCGGTTTCTGAAAAGTTTATAGAATCAGATAACGAAAGCATGTGTCTGCTGGATATAGAGCGACTAACGGAGACCAAAAAATAAAAAAAATAGTGATTTCCTACACAAGTGCCTTGTCAGATAACTTTTCAGGTTCGAGGCCGATTTATTGAATCACGAGCCAAGTTAATTCGAGAGGTCGAGAACCTGAAAAGCAAGACAGGGCACGAGTATCAAACAAAATTTATGCAATCGTTTATACAAAACCATAAAAAAGCTTTTTTTTATTTTCCACAGGTGATTATGTTGTTGTCAAACCCTTAGATGATAATGCCGAAACTAATTTCAAAACGTCATCTTCGACGAAAAGTTTCAAATTTTTCTAAAATAACTATTGATAAAATTGCCAGTTGTTCGACAGCTGTAATTGCTGAGGACTATGTTTCTGTACCTGTGCATGCTCAGTCTCAAATAGTAAACTGTGCGGTTGAATTTAATGACATAACAGATAATAATCAAAGTTATGAACGTTTGAACACTTATGTGTCTGATGATTGCATTAATAATAATTATTACGTTCCAACATTTCAAACGAGAGCACCTTATGCTACTGATGTTATTCCTCAGAATGATGATGTTGATTTAATTTGTCCACAACAAAGAACACAAAATGAATTTAAACAAAATTTTACGGACTGGGCTTTAAAAAATGGGGTTACGCATCGCTGTCTCAATGAATTAATAGCTCTTATCAAACCCAAATATCCTTTCTTAAATAACGATGCTAGGACACTTCTTGGGACTCCTAGAAATAAGGTTGACACTATTAAAATGGATAATGGTGAAATGGTATATTTTGGTATTGCAAATAGCTTAATTGCTAAATTGACAGCCGAACATTGGGAAGAATTTAACGAGCTTTGTTTACTCATCAATATTGATGGGATACCAATTTATAATAGTAGTGCAATAGAATTTTGGCCTATTTTAATGTATTGTAAAAATTTTAAAAACAAAACGCCGTTTGCTGTAGCTATTTTCGGGGGCGTAGGTAAACCTAGTCCCTTGACAGATTTTTTGAAACCATTTATAAGCGAGTGTCAAACAATAATTGCTGAAGGTATTTCCTATAAAGGGAAAATTTTGAAAATTAAATTAGAGGCCTTTTGTTGCGATGCTCCTGCCAGAGCTTACCTTAAGCAAGTTACAGGCCATAATGGCAAACAAGGTTGTGAAAGATGCGATATTACCACGGTTTATTCCGTAGAAACCAAAAGAAGATATTTTCCAGTGAATATAAATACGAATTTACGATCCGATGAAGATTTTTGTCATAATGTTTGCAATGAACACATAAAGGGTCAATCACCTCTCCTTGAGCTTGGAATAGGTTTAGTCTCAACTTTTATATTGGATCCTATGCATCTCATTTACTTAGGCGTTATGAAAAGGTTGATTAATTATTGGTTAGAAGGCAAACGACAATATAAACTATCAAAGTCTGCCGTTATCAGTATCAATGATATGTTAACTGCCATTCGACAATATATTCCCTCTGAATTTGGGAGAAAGATTAGAACGTTTAAAGATGTCAAACGGTGGAAGGCAGTTGAGTTTCGCTTCTTTCTATTATATGCTGGAATTAAAGTACTACAGAACAATCTCAGCTCTTGTATGTATAAACATTTTTTACTTTTACATGTTGCAACGTATGTCCTATGCAACAAAGCTTTAATCAATACTAATTATTTAAATGTTGCTAAAAGGAGCATTCGAAAATTCGTAGAAAAATGTCCCACTGTGTATGACCAATATTTTGTTGTTTATAACGTTCACTCGTTTGACACATATATGTGACGATGTTGCATTATATGGCCCGCTGGAAGATTTTAGCTGTTTTCGATTTGAAAGTTACTTGGGTAAAATAAAAAGATATGTACGAGGGAAAAGTTTACCACTGTCTCAAATAAATAATAGATTGGTTGAATCATCAAAGATTATGGATGGAGCAAAAGAATCTAGCCATACATCGGATTTTATTCCTGGTGGCATCACAAAACAAAGTGATAATAAAAACTTTTTCTGTAGAAAATTAATTATCGCTTCAAAATTTACAATTTCTATTCGCAAACCAGATAATATTGTTCGAGTTGGTAACAAAATTTTTTTGATCAAAAATATTTGTATGGTCAATGGAACTTACAAATGTATCGGTCAATACTTTAAATATAAAGAAGATTTTTACAGTTACCCAGTTTTATCCTCAGCTTTAGGAATTTATTACACACATGGACTAGGCGTCTCAGATATTATCCTTGTAAATAATATCTTATACAAATACGTAGCGCTGTCACATAAAATTGGATTTGTCGTTATTCCCATTATACATGAAATCAATAAGAATTAAAAAAAAACAAACAATAAAAATTGAATTTGTAGTTTCATACAGTGCGTAAATTAAGTATGGAAACGGTGGTATTATTTGAATACGGCCATAGATAGAATTTTGAAATTTGGTGCAGAAGTAAAAAATACGGTTTTCTACTAATATTCGTGGTTCTAATTTTTTTATCGATCGATATGACTGCAGCACAGTCAACTTGATTATTTTTTTAAATTGAAATGGGGGTTGAAAGTACCATCATTGGAAAGCTGTATTTGTGTAGAATCCAACAATGTAGCACTTGATATGGCAGTTTTGAAAAATAACTTCAGTATACCAAATTAAACTTAGAGAATATTACTTTCAACGGCTTGCTAGATATGCTAAAAATTTAGTTAGCAGTGAATGCTTTTGTTTATGATGTACATCATAAATGTACTGTTTAAAGTTGGAAAAAAAAACAAAGCATTCACCGCCAACTAAATTTTTAGCATATCTAGCAAGCCGTTGAAAGTAATATTCTCTATGTTTAATTTGGTATAGTGTAGTTATTTTTCAAAACTGCCATATCAAGTGCTACATTGTTGGATTCTACACAAAAACAGCTTTCTAATGATGGTAATTTCGACCCCCATTTCAATTTAAAAAAATAATCGAGTTGGCCGTGCTGCAGTCGTAACAATCGATAAAAAAATTGGAACCACGAATATTAGTAGAAAACCGTATGTTTTACTTCTATACCAAATTTCAGAGTTCTATCTATGGCCGAATTCAAATAATACCATCGTTTCCATACTTAATTTATGCACTGTATATATGCACACAATTTGTACAGATCATATTCTTCAGCATGTTTTACCATAATTTAAAATATTGTTAAACAAATTTCAGAAAACGTATACATAGATATAATAATGTTTGCTGTTGTTGAATTTAACAACAAAAAGAAGGAATATTCGATAATTCCTTTGATTTGGTTATCTCACGACAAATCATCATGTATGTGGCCGAAAAATTTAAAAAGCGATGAACAGCTTCGCACCATTGTTGAGGAGTTGACTCCACCCAAAGCTTCATGGACTGAATACGCCATAAAAAAAATTCATGTAACTGCAGGTCATTGAACTCAATACTACGTAACTGGAAAGGACGCGCAATGGCAAAGGCCTGAGGCAAATGGCTGAATTATGCAACCCGCAGTTGTTTAGTATCGCTGTCTCTCTCTCACTCATTCGGCTAAATACGTCAATTGGGCCGCGCTTAGTTTAAATTTTTTTTTTGCAAATTAATTAAAATAAAGGTTTTATTTTAATATATAATAAAAGGCTGGGATATATTAATCAATATTTAAGCCAATATAGGAATAAAAATGTTAAATGTTTGCATTACTGTAGAGTTAAATGAGAAAATAAAACGCACCTCGGGTTATTCATTCTTATTTATTTCCAAGAAGCATTATTTTACAAATTTAACACATAACATCATTAGTAATGAATAAATTAAGGAAACAATCAGAAATTAAAACAACAGACAATAGTTATTTAAACAACATTCAATATAATATTTGTATGTAACATGTGTGTAAAGTGAACCTTTATTACGAATGTAAATTTTGATGTAAGAAACAATCACGAGTGAAAAAAGGTGCTTTACACACATGTTGCATACAAAGAATTTTCTACATCCGACAATATAAAACCATTAATTTAAAAAATAAATACCAAAACCTTATTTCCCTCCCATGTACAATTTTATATGAGTCAACAGTTTTTGAATAATACTATTTTAGTCATTTTGTGTCTAATTGAAGCCTCTTTACCGTGTAACTGTAAGTTCACTAACTTTGAGTGATGAGGCATTCTGCATTTTATAAAAAGTTGGATAATTTTTCTAATTAACTGAAATTCATGACATTCTTCGTACCGAAATTCTTGTACCACAGGATGTTTGGGTTCAAAAATGTGAATAATATTTGCAAAATGGTTAATTGCTGTGTTGGTTAATACACTTTTTACATTTAAATTTTTATTTTTTAACAATCCTCCTTGGTCTATTAAGTATCTGAATTGTTTTTCCACGAAACTGATTATTTTAAATACAACACTAGACGAATAAATCAGACCACCACGAGTCACAGAATTAGTAAATTTCTTAAAACTGTCACCTGAGGAAACGTAAGAATGATCATCATTACAAGGTTTATTATTATAAAGTAAAATGTCATTGCAGTGAGTACATGTTGACAGATTTATTAAATTTCGAACTATATAACCTGAAATATAAAAAATTACATTCTCTTGGAAATCTGTCAAATTTCTATTTGCCAAACACTTTACCAAAGAATTAACTTCTTGTATGTCTTGACTGTCATTACTTACTTCAATTTTTCTCCTACCTGCAGAGCGAAATTCAAATGTCGGAGTGCAATATGTATTAAAATTGGCACAATTTGCATTTACGCTTGACGACACAGAATTCCTAAATAATAATTGTCTTAAGGACCACTTCACTTGTAGGGAGTTAGGATTGTTATTCCACCCTCCACGGGACCTAATACAGGAAAAAAACAGTTCCAAATGATCTTGAGAACACTTATAAGATAGGAAATAATTGCGCGGGTTTTCGGTTAAACTAAACAGATCTTTGGCCAAAGCAAGTGTACTTTCCATAGTTAACATAAAACCTACTGCAAACGTTCTCCGGGGTAGAGGGACCTTTTTTACTAGGTGTTTGGGAAACTCAAACACACTAGGAACTGCATCCGGTTTAAGAATTTTTGCTGTGCATCCTGGTTTAATGAGGTAATCCGTTGCAACAAAATGCAGAGCTTACTGGTCTTTGAGGAATACCAGTTTTCCCTTCGTACTGCAGCAATCCAAAGTTTCAGAATCTCTGGCCGCTTAAAAGGGAATCTAAAATAATGTTTTTTTTTACCTTTTTTTATTCAAGTAAGTAACAACAAAAAGCAAATATTAAACAAGTTATCTTAAAGTTTTCTTTTTTCTCAGCCTTTTCCTTAACCTCAAACAAGAGCAAATTAAAAAATATATATTAAAATAAAAGTATATATTGCGCTAGCGTGGCTACTTTTTGATTTTATAATTGAAGATTTTAATAAAACTTACGCGTGAAAAGAAATTTTGCTCCTTGCGTCGTGTACCACATTACACCCATAGGCCACACAGTTTAGAACCATTATTATTGACCACAATTAAAGTAGAACAATACAATATATTTGTCTTAATAACTTTATCACCACAAAACACTTTAATTTACACTCTTAATAGGAATACACAAATAAAAAAGAAATTTATCAGAGGTAAAACGGCACAGGTAAATAAATCCCATAAAAAACAACGTTTAAGCTTTCGAGGCGAACAAAGAAACCAATACTAAACGTCGTCCTTTCTCTCTCTGTTGCCCCTGGCACACAGCTGTTCGTTTCGTCAAAGCACGCGGGGCCTTTCCAGTTACGTAGTATTGAGTTCAATGCTGCAGGTAGTTATTTCTTATCATAAGTGCTGCCAACACGTTTAGTATTTTTTATGCAATATTTTCAGATTCTTACGCTCTGGCCGAGTCGGCTTTGCAAGAAGTCATTGCCCATCAAAGTAGTAGTGCGACTGATACTGATGAAAATGTAGATGGATCACAAATAATTGAAGACAAAGAACCAGCAGAAAAATATGGGGAACGTATGTTGGTCGGCAATATAGAAAATTATGATGATGACGTTAATAAGAAACGGAAGAAAAAAGTTGTCAGAAAACAGAAGGAAGGTAATATAAGTGAAAGATATGAATCAGATTCTGATGATGATCAGAGTGTGTATGCACCCAAAATTAAAAAAAGCCAACAACGCGGTTTAGAAGTAAATTTCTCCAGTGGCAGTGATGGAGAGACAGAACCGAGACAAACTTCAGAACTTCCAGCGACTCCGTCTTCTTCATTATTGTAATAAGTTAGGAACTTTATGAGTTGAACCTAGAATTAATTATTAATATTTTACAGGAAACGCCCTGACAGATCGGACAGTTTGGTAACCAAACCTCATATTGGAATGTTGTAAGTAGAACTTTTCTATTTCTGTAAAAGCTTACTCTGCTACTGCTCTTATTTTACAGTGGAAATGATTTTACAAGTCGAGCCGAAAACATGCAAGATTTACCAAGGAATGTATGCCCCTCAATTACAAGCCAGAAGTAGGTTTTCAAGTTTCCGTGATATTTTGTATTAATACTAATTTTGTCAATTGCAGTGGGCATGGTTCTACAGGTAGTACCGAAAACTTAATAAGAGGTTCAACACCGGTCATTTCGCCACCTCAGAACATCCAACAACTTACCTCATGGCAAAAACAAGTTATTGAAGATTTGCAACAAATTAAGTCAACCCAAGACCAACAGTCAACACTGTTGTCACAAATTTGGCAAGCATTGCAAGTGAAAAATATCCAAGCATTGCAGCGTCCTCAAGATGCGCCGAACTTCCCAATTGATCGGTCACGAGAGTTTGGACACTTTGAAAAATGGTTAGAGGTGGAACAAAATTATCTTTACATGGTAATGGACATGTAACAAACCTATTAACGATTGTTTTTTAATCAGTACTAACATTTTCAGAGAACTCGTTTGGCATCTATTGGAGGAACCACCATTAGAAATGCTGTCATGAATATGATGAAATTCATAATGTCCAATCGATTGGGAATGGCATTTAATTGGGCAGGAAGTGCTCCTAAATCGGTTGACCATCGAAGAACGTATGCCTTTAAAGAAACACTGGCATGTAAAGCAATTAACGGTAAGTCAAATGAAAATTTTCAATATTTTAAAAAATCAAATATTATATTCAGAATTTGTTCCAATTATTATTATTAGGAGTTTGTTGTACAAATAATGATCAAATAGAAATCACTTGTGAAATTATTGTATTCTATATTTAGATAGTTTTCCAGACTTATTAGGAATGTTTGCTTATTAACCGTAGCAGCCCTTATAATTTTTACCAAAGATTTTTTACTAAGGGCTTACCATTATTAACCCTGCGTTTTTAATTTTTATTTACTATAAGTTTCTATTTCCTAATCAAAGTGGTAGTTCTATTTGAAATTTTATTAATTTGTTTGAAAACGTATAATCATTGTTAACATATAAATTAAATATCCAATATTTAGAATAAAAATTAAATTAATTTTATGCAACATTTATGTATATTACATTTTAACAATAATATTAATTTGTGATCACTTGCAGAAGCCACCAAGATATGCTTTCAAGGAGGACAAGCAAAATCCATTGTCGGCGAACTGACTGACAAGGCAATTGGGCTAGCATGTCAAGATTGGCTGAAGCAGTCGAAGCATCGGTTTCAAAATCAAAATTCGGCTTAGAAAAAATGGCTATACCTTTCTAATCAACTACACCCAAGAATTTAATTTCGTCCTGTTCGTTGTTAATGTTATAAGTGTGTTTTAATGTAAATATCATATTGCATGTTTTACTCATATTTAAACAAAGTTTGTTTCTGTATAACCATTTTTTAGTTTCTCTTAGAGCATTTGAGAGATTCTGTTAGCCATAGCAGTTTCAAAAATTTTTGATATGATAGGCAAAAGAGATATAGGCCTATAATTACCGGTTTCCCTCTCATTTCCTTTTTTATAAATGGGTATGACAATTGAGACTTTCAAAGCCAAAGGAAAGTATTTTAATTTTAGACATTGATTTATTAGTTTTGTTATTGGCATTATAATAAGATTTTTTATGCATTTTAGCAGAATTACGTTAAAACCATATACGTCCCTACTATTTTTGCTTTTTAAGCTGTCCATGATATCACGAATCTCAATATATGAAACTTCTTCAAAGACGAATTTATATGTTAATGGTTGGGACTTAATATGTAAATCGTTCCCAGTTTCAGTCTGGTGATTTTTCGAGAATCTTTCAGTTATGTTTACAAAGTGTTCATTAAATTCGTCACGTAGGATGTCATTTTTACTCACCTTGTGAACAGGTACATTTCTCTGTTCATTTATGATTTGCCATATAGATTTAACTGGATTGTTTGCATTTTTTATTAATTTATCATTTGCTGATGATAATATGGGAGTGATTTTGGCTGGTATAACAGAGTTTTGCAGTTTATTTTGACAGTATTGACAATGGTTTATAAAAAATTTAAGTTAATGTCCATTGTTTTGTACCCATTATCCCCAATACCACCTAATGTATATGTTTTTCTTTGTAATGGTGTGTTTTAAATATATGGTATATTTAATAAACTGTTATGTTTCTCCCTCCTATTTGTTTAACTTTAATAATACGTTTATTATGCACTAATCATAATCGAATTACATCAAACATAGTTGACCGTGTGTCATCAACGTTGTTAAATTGTATATTATGCACTAAATATAATCGAATAACATCGAAAACGATTTAACGTGTGTCATCACCGTTATTTAATTGCATATTATACACTAAATATATTTGAATAACATCGAAAAGAATTCAACGTGTCTTATCATCGTTACTTAATTGTATATTATACACTAAATATAATCGAATAACATCGAAAAGGATTCAACGTGTATCATCATCGTTATTTAATTGAATATTATACACTAAATATAATCGAATAACATCGAAAACGATTTAACGTGTGTCATCACCATTATTTAATTGTATATTATTCACTAAATATAATCGAATAACATCGAAAAGGATTCAACGTAAGTCATCATCGTTATTTAATTGTATATTATACACTAAATATATTTGAATAACATCGAAAAGGATTCAACGTGTGTTATCATCGTTACTTAATTGTATATTATACACTAAATATAATCGAATAACATCGAAAAGGATTCAACGTGTGTCATCATCGTTATTTAATTGTATATTATACACTAAATATGATAGAATAACATAAAAAAGGATTCAACGTGCGTCATAATCGGTATATAATTGTGTATTATACACTAAATTTAAACGTTTATCTCGCGGACATTTTATCAAATATATTAGGGTGATATTCAACCATAATTATACTCCTCGTATAAACAAAAATTAATCGTTTATTCAACTATTGTGTGTTGCTTGGGAATCATCATATTTTGGGCCAAGGAACTTGTGGTCTTCCGTTGTACACGTATTTTCCGGACACCCCGTATAAATTGTATTTTATTTTCAGGTAAACTACCATTTTTGTTCAAGATTCGGCATAATGTTGTTAAGAAAAGTTGTTCAGAATGAGAAATTATGACTATACTTACAAAATTTCAGAAAGATCTGTCGACTTACATTAAACCGTCATTTTTAATAAATGCAATTTGTTTAATCTAAAAAATAACGGCACGAAATTCAAATTTTGCACAGGTTTTGGCGGTAAATTTAAATTCTGCTCAGGTTTTTGGCTGGAAAAAATGGGGATGTACAAGGTTGATAAAAATAAATGTGTGGTTAAGAAATTTGCTTAAAATTGACTGAAAATTTACAGACATTAGAAAATCCACGACACTGTTTATAAGCACCGAATGTAAATATTACGTGTTTTTTTCTGTACTTTATTAAATACACAAAGTTTCGAAATTGGGCAATAATTATTTATTTCGCTTTTGCTGTTGGATTTATGTACAGAAGGACAGCATCCCTCACTTTAGCAATAAGCGAGTTCCTAAAGAAATATTATTATTATGCTGTAGAGATTTACAGGTTACAGTTCGGAGTGTAAACTGAGTTAAAAATTTTGGATATTTCTATACCGCTATTAGCAACAGAACCATTTAATTGCATATTGTTTTCTTTTACGTAAGACCCAAATTTTAGATTTGATTGTTTTAATATAGGTTCGAAAGCACTGCTTAGACAGGTAGACAGGTAGACAGGTAGATAGGTAGACAGCTAGACAGGTAGACAGCTAGACAGGTAGACAGCTAGACAGGTAGACAGCTAGATAGTTAGGCAGCTTGACAGGTAGACAGCTAGACAGGTAGACAAGTAGATAGGTAGACAGGTAGACAGCTAGATAGTTAGACAGCTAGACAGCTCGACAGGTAGACACGTAGACAGGTAGACAGCTAGACTGGTAGACAGGTAGATAGGTAGACTGGTAGACAGCCAGACTGGTAGACAGCTAGACAAGCAGACAGGCAGACAGACAAACAGGCAGCCAGGCAGGTAGACAGACAGAGGTTGAGGACTTGCACGGTGAGAGGAATTGACTGTCTCATATGGATGAACTCGAATTAAGATATATAAGTTTATTGTCGACGTTATTAATTGGTCAGGATACCTGATTAATGGAAACATCTTCGCGATACAAGATTGAAGCAACAATATATAATTATACTAAGGAAATTTAAATTCTGCGCATCATTTTGGCGGTAAATTTAAATTCTGCGCAGGTTTGGCGGTAAATATAATTATACTCAGGTTTTTGGTGGAAATTAAAACCCTGCGCATCATTTGGCGGTAAATTCAATTTCGGCACAGGACAAATGAACCAATTTAGATTTGACAGAAGGGCTATATTTGCTCATTGCCAGATGTTTAAGCGGATGTGGGCGTCTGGCCGAATCTTATTGTCTGGTAGATGTCATTGTCTGAGAATGATGATATTTGGGAGGGCTAAAAGTCACATTTGAAATTTTTACAAGATTCCCATGATCAGTTTTGAGGCTAAAAGTCTAATTTTTGAAATGTTTACAAGATTCTTCCTCGCTTAATCAAGTTTCATAAATATTACGTGTTTTTCCAGTACTTTATTAAATATACAGTTTCTGTGACTGGTTAATACATTATTCTAGACAATTATTACATGAAATATTTAATTAAAATTGAAATGAACTGAACTCCAATGGCGTTCCGGCTGCATCTCTTATCGCCTATCCACTAGCTATTCTTGTCTATGAATTGTATTGTGTAAATAAACCTCAAATATATATTATTATTTAGAATGCCCGCACACAAGTTTTTTTTAGCTTTCGCGGGGACATTGTACTATTTTTGATTTTAATTTTTTTATGTAGATCGTAATAGGAATGCGATATACCTTTATTGTGTTATAATTATGTTGATGTGTGACATCAGCATTACTAAGTCTTTTATTGTACTTCAGAATTGTCATATGATATAGTTTAGTTAATGTCAAAGCATTTGAATCCTGATACAAGATATATGTTTAATAGTGTCGAGGTTTTACAATTGATGATATTATGGTCAAACATATAATAATAAACTTTTGTACGGAGATCTTGAATCTGAATTCAAATGTTTTATAGGTCATTAAGTTTCAAGATACTTTCGTAACTTATTTTTTAATGTTTTCATAGTGAAACTTAACTTACAAATATTACTGAAAATGTTTTTTATTGTTTAATATAGACTAAAACTGAAGTCTTTAAGTATGTACACAAATAATGTAAATAGTAATCAATATACAATTTCCTCTCCATAAAAAAAAAAAAAAAATTGAGACGATAGTTATTTATTTCAACTTGTTCCACTCTTACAAACGTTCGAACATATAGAGTAAGACTCATAACTTCGAATAAGTTATCCTATCATCAGCTTTTTTGCAGGTGCTAATAGAGGCTATATTTGCGTGTCGCCAGATGTTTAAACAGATGTAGGCGTCTGACCGGATGTTATTGTCTGGACATCTGTTGAATGCGGCTAGTGAGTGTGGGTTAATGACCTCCATTATGTGAGCCGGATGTGATTGTTTGAGAAATGTGCAAGGTTGCTAAAATGTATGGAGTGTTTGTCTGAGAAATTTACACCGGATGCAGTTAAGGACCTTCCCGTTATCAGTGTCTGCAAATTTGGTAGACAGATAAACAGACAGACACTTAGACAGACAGGCAGGCAGACAGACAGGCAGACAGGCAGGTGGACAGACAGACAGACAGGCAGACCCACAGGCAGGCAGACAAACAGGCAGACAGGCAGGCAAACAGACAGACAGACAGACAGACAGACAGGTAGCTGGTAGGTAGGTAGGCAGACAGATACACAGACAGGCAGACAGATAGGCAGGCAGACAGACAGACAGACAGACAAACATACATTTTAACAACCTTGAACATTTCTCAAACAATCACATCCGGCTCACATAATGGAGGTCATTGACCCACACTCACTAGCCGCATTCAACAGATGTCCAGACAATAACATCCGGTCAGACGCCTACATCTGTTTAAACATCTGGCGACACGCAAATATAGGCGCTATTAGCACCTGCAACAAAGGTGATGATAGGATAACTTATTCGAAGTTATGAGTCTTACTCTATATGTTCGAACGTTTGTAAGAGTGGAACAGGTTGACATAAATAACTATCGGCTCAATTTCGAAACTGTATATTTAATAAAGTAGTGGAAAAACACGTAATATTTATGAAACTTGCTTAAGCGAGGGAGAATCTTGTAAAAATTTCAAAAATTGGACTTTTAGCCTCAAAACTCATCACGAGATTTAGCCCTCCAAAATATCATCATTCTCAGACAATGACATCTACCAGGCAATAAGATTCGGCCAGACGCCCACATCCGCTAAACATCTGACAATGAGCAAATATAGCCCTTCTGTCAAATCTAAATTGGTTCATTTGTCCTGTGCCGAATTTGAATTTACCGCCAAAAACCTGAGTATAATTCCTCTCACCGTGCAAGTCTCAACCTCTGTCTGTCTACCTGCCTGGCTGTCTGTCTGCCTGTCTGCTTGTCTAGCTGTCTACGTGTCTACCAGTCAAGCTGCCTACCAGTCTACCAGTCTAGCTGTCTACCTGTCTAGCTGTATACCTGTCTAACTGTCTACCTGTCTAGCTGTCTACCTGTCTAGCTATCTACCTGTCTAAGCAGTGCTTCCGAACCTATATTAAAACAATCGAATCTAAAATTTGGGTCTTACGTAAAAGAAAACAATATGCAATTAAATGGTTCTGTTGCTAATAGCGGAATAGGAATATCTAAAATTTTTAACTCAGTTTACACTCCGAACTGTAACCTGTAAATCTCTACAGCATAATAACATTTCTTTAGGAACTTGCTTATTGCTAAAGTGAGGGATGCTGTCCTTCTGTACATAAATCCAACAGCAAAAGCGAAATAAATAATTATCGCCCAATTTCGAAACTTTGTGCATTTAATAAAGTACAGGGAAAAACACGTAATATTTACATTCGGTGCTTATAAACAGTGTCGTGGATTTTCCAAGGTCTGTAAATTTTCAGTCAATTTTAAGCAAATTTCTTAACCACACATTTATTTTTATCAACCTTGTACATCCCCAGTTTTTCCAGCCAAAAACCTGAGGAGATTTTAAATTTACCGCCAAAACCTGTGCAAAATTTGAATTTCGCGCCAAAACCTGAGTCCTGTCAAAACCTGTTCAGAATTTAAATTACCATCAAAATGATGCGCAGAATTTGAATTTCCCGCCAAAAAACATGTGCAAAAACCCCTGAGCAAACCTGTGCAGAAACCTCTTGGGCTTGGGCTTAATTCTTATTCTCAGGGCTTTATTTTAAAATTTTGTTTTTAATCTTGCACGTTCCCAAACGCTCACATCCGCATGTCTGGAGAGGTTTTTCTATAGTCTGCAAATTCTGCGCCTCCAAATTTTAGCTATATTTACACAATTTCTAATGCGATTGTTTAGTTACAAACTCTTTTTAAACAAGTTTGAGATTTTCTCTTATACATCTGATTTTTAACCAGTCTAGATAAGTTTTTATCCAGCAAAATGAAACTGTCACCATTGGGTATCATGTATAGCATTCTTATTAATTAGAGTATTTTTTACAAATATATTGCAGTGATCTAATAGCTTTTATTTGGCTTTATTTAATTTAATTCTTATTCTCAGAGTTTTATTTTAAAATTTTTGATTTTAATCGTACCTTTTGTGCACAGTCTTTAGCATGTAATTGTAATAACACTAATAACCTTAGTTATCCGACTCTAATCGACTATTAAAATCAGATTAAAACATAAACCATAAATACTGGACATAGGACAAGTGTATTTATTAAGTAATTAATAACTGCCTGTATCATACGTTTAACAACTTTGTTAATAATATTTGATAAATACTTAATTCTAGTTAATTCAATTTCAGATTAATATTACTGTCTGTTTATATCTTCTATAGTCTTCTATTCGTCAGATATCTCTGCTACAACTATGCTCGTTGCAACCAAAAACTGGACTATTTACGAATGATTTACAAATACCGTTGTAAGAAACCGAAATTTCAATGATAAAACTAAACCACCACCCCTTTTAGGAGCAATAATTGAACCTGCTTTTTATTTTTGTAGTTATTGAATGCTTTTCCTTAAGTATTTTTAAACCTTGGGTTTTTAAAATAAGTTGCATTATCTGCTAATATTTTCTTTGGTTTTACAAATTCTATAAAATATTCATTTACATTTTTCAAAACATTTTGAGTGTTGCATCTTTTAGCTGGAAAATAATCTCACATATTTCGTAAATATACTACCATAACATTCTTAAAGCCAAGGTGCTAGAACAAGAACAAAGAAGGTGTCTGTTTTACGAGATTGGCATGCGGAAGTTGCAGACTGTTTAAGATAACCTATAAACTGAAAAATTCTGGGTGGTTAAATTGTAACAGTGGTGGTTGGAGCAAATCTGACCTCTAAACTTAAAGCTGTACAGAATAAATCACATGTATTTATATCTAGAATGTATCCGCAAACTACTGTATAAAATATTCATTTATATTTTTTCAAAACATTTTGAGTGTTGCATTTTTAAGCTGGAAATATGAGACATATTTGGTTGAATTTCGATATACTATTGGACCACAATGTCTCCATACAATTAATCCGGTTTATTTTTTAGCAACCTTGCACATTTCTCGAACAATGGCTTCATTATTCAATTGCGCGGAAGACAGATAGACCCCCACATCTGCAGGTCTCAACAGGTTTGACATTTCCAGACAATGACTCACATCCGGTTGAACTTGAGAATCTTGTAAACATTTCAAAATTAGACTTTTAACCTCAAAATTCATCGTGGGAATCTCGTAAAATATCAAAATTAGCCTTTTAGCCCCCAAAAATTTATCGTGGGAATCTTGTAAAAATTACATTTTTAGCCCCAAAATTCATTGTGGGAATCTTGTAAAACTTTAAAATTACACTTTTAACCCCAAAAATTCATCGTGGTAACAGGACCCCGGCTAGGCGAGTGACCTTGACCCGGCTAGACCCGCGACCTTGACTCCGGCTTGACCCGCGACCTTGACCCCGGCTAGGCCCGCGACCTTGACCCCGGATAGGCCAACGACCTTGACAAACCTGCGCAAAAACCCTCAAAATTCGACTTTTAGCCCCAAAATTCATCGTGGGAATCTTGTAAAATTTCAAAATTAGACTTTTAGCCCCAAAATTCATCGTGACCCGGCAAGGACATTACGAATTTTGATGGTTACCATTCGGACTAAGAAATGGTGTCGCAACAATGTGCGCGTTACAGTTTCCCCCCCACATTTGCGCCAGAACCCGCGTAGTTACACTACTGTACAAATTAAAATAAGAATTGATAAAAGAACAATTTCAGGAAGAAATTAGTATAGAATGAAAAAGACAAATAAAACACAAAAAATACAAGTTATGGAAATAGTTTGGGAAAGCTTTAAAATATTTATAAAGAAGGCAAGAAACGCTTGTGGGACTAAAATTAACAAAGGGCATAAAAAACAAACAAGATGGTGGAACCAAAAGGTGAAAGAGTAAATATTAAAAAAGAAAAAAGTATGGAAAACATATTTAGAAACAAAGACGGAACAAAGTTATGTAGAATAAAAGAAACAAACGAAAATAGCGAAAGAAGTACAAAAAGCCAGAAATAAATATGAGAGGAGTTCGGAAAAAAACTAGAGGAAGACAGTCGAGGCAACCAAAAACTGTTCTTTAAACTATTAAAAATCCTAAGGAAAAGAAAAATTGAAAAAGGGCAAAATACACTCACAATAAAACCAAAGTGGAGACACAAAGGAAAAAAGTAAATAATTAACATATAGAATGATTACTACGAGGACTTACTGGGAATAGAGGAAGATAAAAGGCAGATATACAGGGTGATTCACAAGTATGGCCATTAAATTAAATGGGTTTATGCTGACCTCAGTAGAAGTACATTGCACTTAAAATTAATAATAATAATAATAATAAATGTCTTTATTATCAATTTCATATATGAAAAAAGAAATACAAAGTTAAATACATGTGCCAGGCGAAGTTCAGCACGGCGGCATCGGCAGGGCGTTGCCTCCCGCTGCTCTTCCACTTAACCTGCACTGAGAGAAAACAAAAACAATAATTAATAATTACATAAAATCGGTGCATAGATCTTAAACAAATCCCCTGAATCAGTAACCACAACTCAATAATTATCCAACACAACCTAGTTAACAATAATATATCATTCAGCTACTCCCGAACGTTCTGCCTCTGCAATAAATGTATTTTTAATTGCGTTTTAAAATGACTTATAGTCGTAGAAGATGCAAATATATCATAGAAACTATTGAAACACTTTGCGATACAGAAACTAAATGATCTCTGGAACAGTTGAGTTTTATGTGAAGTTAATGTAAGTAGGCCTCTATGCCGTAAATTTAAAATATGTACATCTGTACGAAACGTCAATTTTTTGTATAAATATGGAGGACATTTGCTCATACAAATTTTATAATAGAGACAGGCTGCATGTAGGTATCGTCTGTTCTCCATAGTAAGCCATCCGACTTCTTTCAGTTTGTGAGATATTCTGTCAAACTTTCGTATACCAAAAATCAAGCGCAGACAAGAATTTTGCAATTTCTGGATGCGCCTTTTATCTATAGAGTCTAGACATGGACCATACACCACGTCACAGTAACTTAACTTAGACAACACTAAAGATTCACATAAGATCGATTTAATTCTTACATTTAAAATACCTCTGTTGTGAAAAATAGTTCGAAGATTACAATATGCACTCTGGAGACATTTACTAATATGACCTTTGAAACGTAGTGTATGATCCACTTCCAGACCCAAATTTTTAACATTATTTTGTAAAGACAAATTATTACCATCGATTTGTATATTGATGCTATCAACATTTTTCTTGCCAAATAGCATAACCAATGATTTACTCGGATTTAAACTTAAACAATGTTTTAAAGAGATTTGATGCAACACGTGGAGATCCCGATTAACAGTATTACAAGCAGCAACCGTCTCACTAGGATAAAAAGAGTAGTATAACTGTGTGTCATCGGCGTACAGATGGGAATTGCAATCTTGTAGTTTTTCAGGGAAAGTAGATGTGTATATAGTAAATAATAATGGTCCTAAAATAGATCCCTGAGGTACTCCCGAAGTAATATTAGTTGATGAAGATGATTTTCCGTTTAAAATTACTTTTTGTGTTCTATTGGTAATATAATGTTCGAATAGTTTGATCGCACTTTGATGAAATCCAATAAAATGTAAAATAGATAATAAAATGTCATGATTTATTGTATCAAAAGCTTTAGATAAGTCCAATAGTACAAGCAAAGTGAGTTTAATGGCTTACGAAAAAAAATCGTATTAGGCCGGTGCAAAACTTTTGAGAATCACGGGTTAAATCAGTAAGAGTACATTAACCTATGGCATCAAATGTAATTTAAATAAGCAAACAATTGTTTTTTGCTCCTGCATTTGATTCAAATTCGGTCTTATCGCAACCACCTGCGCGAACTTTGTTAATAGAAGTTCATTGCAGTGACTATAAATTTAAGCAAGCTAATGTTTTATTTTTTTGTGGAATATTCATTTTTTACGTATAGTTTATTATGCAAAGTTTTCTGTTTGATGTCCTCTAACTACACTTAAATTTAATGACCATACTTATGAATCACTTTGTATAATGAAAATGTTAGGATGAAACAGAAAGAAACCGAAGTGGAAAACCTAACCGAACTAAAGGAAGCTATATGCAAATTAATAACGGGAAAAGCAGCGAGACACGATTATATAACAGGTGAAGAAATTATATACATGGGGACAACAGGACAAGTGCTACTTAAAATATGTAATTTGGCTAGCAGAGTGAAAAAATGCCCAGACTGGGAAGTAGCAGTAATAATACCTATATTTAAAAAAGGAGACAATAAGGAGTGTCAAAACTATGGGAGTATATGACTCTTAAGTGTCCCGGGAAAAATATATGAGGATGATTCTCAAGATGAAGATAAGAAAAATATTGGGGAGAGACCTAAACGACTAGCAAAGCTGATTTAGAACAGGGCATAGTACACAACAGCACCTATTTACGGTGAGACAAATAACGGAAAAGCAACAATCGATAATATGACATGATACATTTGTTTCATATATCTGGTGAACCTCTTCGATAGCATACGTAGGTAGATATCAAATATGAAACAGCCTACAGGAAAGATGAATACGCTGAAATCTATTAGAACCAATAAAGTTATTGTACACAGAAACAAGGAATTACGTTAGAACATAATAAGAATTCGCAAGAATTCGTAACAACAAATGGAGGACTACGACAAGGAGGAATACTGAGTCCTTTATTATATATAATAATTATGGATGATATAATCAAAGAAACAAGAAGTAAAGCAAAGGGAGTAACTGTAGGGTACTATAATAAGAGGAAGAAGAAGAAGTTGAAGTAGAAATATTTGCAAATACTGAAAAGGATAGAGAGCAAGAGCAAATTATAAGAGACAGATAGAAAGGGCGAAGGAAACCTGTTATTAAAAGCGAAAGCAAAAAACATGGAACCAGTTAAATGAATGCACAGAAGATAAGAAGGAATGGAAAACGTTTTGTAAATTACAAATGATTAACAAGAAACTTCAACACCCCATGAGCACAGAGAGAAAAAATTAAGAATTAAAGAAGATTTGTTTGACAATATTGTAATCACAATAATTCATTAAGCAACACCTGTTTTAACTGAAACACCTTATTCATAAACATAATAGACAACCGAAAACTAAACTAAGCTTTTCAACCAATTTTAAGTAAGTAAGGACTACGAGGTTGTCTTTTGCGTTCTGAGCGTCTAATGGCTGGATCGGGTGGTTCTGATAGGCCCCTCCCTGAGCTGCTGGGAGCGGATAGACTCGCTGAGGAAAATTTTTCCTCTCCCTCTCCCTCACCCTGAGGTGGTTGGTTCTCTCTCTCCCTGAGTTGTCTGGAGTGGGTAAACTGTCTAAGGAAGATGAACCTGGTAGACTTCCTCTCCCTGACATGGGTGGTTCTGGTAGGCCCCTCCCTGAGCTGTCTGTAGTGATTAGATTGCATAAGAAAGATGAGGTGGATGGACCTGATCTTGCAATGTTCAGAGGAGGCATAATGCTCTCTGATGTAGCCGATATTAGTATACTGGTAGTTATTATAGCAAAATAGCTCACTAAGCAATAAACCCTTCCTGAGAAATTGTCTTTTCTCTGAAGATCCGTTCTCTTCTATGCTGATTAAGAGCTGGGGTGTCCTTCGCTGAGGTGTCCTCCGCTGGAGTGGTCTTCTGTTCTGTTTTTCTGGACAGCCTCTGATCTGATCTATATGTTTCTTGTGATGTTCCCTTTGTTGGTCGATCTCATAATGCAGATCACCCGGCCTTGTAACACATCTTCCACGCATCCATGGTGTTGAAGTAGAACTGTAAGTATGAAATAGAACAGATTGACCAGGAGCAAAGGAGCGAGGGGCGGCCAGTTGTACAGTCTGCTTTTCAAGAATTTAATTGAGAGCGAAGGCAATCCGTGCGAGACTTCACCGCACGACGAAGAAATACTAAAGAAGGTGGTTGACCAGTGGCTTGGTGATGTTGCAATAAGCTTTTGTTTATACGTTGTAGGATTCCAGCTGTGGCTCCGGTGGTTAGAAGTACTCGCTTAATTGTCTAAACGTATCGCTTCGCTTGTCCATTCGTCGCTGGATCAAATGGGGCAGTGCGTTAGAGCTGGGAAAATTACTTTAAGAAAGTAATTAATTACCAATTACCGCCCATTGAAGTAATTGAATTACCAGAGACTTCAATTACTCAAATGAAATAGTTCAATTATCAATTGCTTGGTGATCGTAATTGCACAACAAAATTACTTTCACTAGAGATTGTTGTATATTTGTATTTAGTAGTATTTAGATAGCCCTGTGCTAGTAGATCATTTTAAACAAACGAATTGAAATTAGTAAATAATTATTATGAATCAATATTGTCTAATGAAGCTAGTACCTACTTTACTCTGTAATCTGTACTTATGGCAGACATATTTTTCGCTTCTTACACAATAATTATTAGTAACCCGCAATGCTACATCCTGCACAGCTTACACTACATAAGACACAACACATGTAAATTCCATCTACAAACATAGGCGCCTACACGAAATATCTCTTTGCTCGTGCACAAAACTAGCTGTTATCCGACTAGTCTTAGGAAATCAAATTACACTGATACTGCTCCAGGAATGCCCCACTGCGATTTGCTTAAAATGTAACTTAATAAGACCTTATCTTACTTTTTGCGACCTGGAGATTTCGTACACAATCGAGATCAGTAATTTAGTAATTCAATTATCGCGAGTAATTTCAATTACCACAAATAATTCGAATACTTGTAATTATTACTTATGCCAAAGAGCATATAATGAGAAGAGACGCAAGCTTATGGCTGTAAACGTATTGCTTGTTAATTGGGTTGCATACCACTTTTCTCGAATTAAAATGTGGAGAAAGCAAACCTTATTTTGGGTTTTCTACCTGAAAGCAGCGGACAAACCCTCGAGCGCGAAGATAAATTGCCCATGTTGCCAGATCTGTTACCGCATTGTAAGAAGGTCGTACGGACCAGCAAACTACAACCAAAGAGCATATCTTTGCTACAACGCCTTTTACAATCCAGATATTCGAATTTGTTAAAATCCGGAAAGGCATTTTTCCGAAATTAAGTAAGATTTCAATGAGGTCGCCAATGCGCGCGCAAAATTCTTCGTTGTTGTAAAAAGCGTGTTTTAACAAGAACGATTTTATTGTTATTTTAAATTTATTAAACGGTATCATTCGAATACCCGGAGGTAATAAATTAAAAAACTTTGGTGCATGGTATAATGGCCCGTTTCGGCTTTTATTGAGGCGCAGGTAATCAACGCAGATATTATTTTTATGTATGCTTGAATTTGGGGCAACCGCCGACGGAAATTCTAATCTAGCCGTGTTAATGAATTTCAGTTACAAAAATTCTGTAAATGTTCTTTTACAATTGTCTAAATAAGGAGATTTTTAGAACATGTAATTGGACAAAGACAAATCTCTTTATTTGGACAACTGTAAAAGAACATTTACGGATTTTTGTTACAGCAATTCATTAACAGGGCTAAATTAAAGTTTCTAGAAGCCATTTAAATAGATATTAATTAGAATGGAAAAATATTCCACTTAAAAAACGCCTTGCATGGAAAACCTAAAAATTATGCAAACATACTACTTTTCGGTAAATAATAAAAAATCTAAAGAAGTAATTAACATTTTATATTATTTTTCCCAATTATAAATCTTTAAAGTGTTCACATAAAAAAATGAATTTTAATATTACACCTTTGTATGTGAAATTTTGAAAATATTTAAAAAAGTTAAAAATTACTTTTTAGCTAAAGTTAAAAAATAGGCGTTTTCTGGGTTTGAGATTGTTCAGTTAGCTAAAAATAACACACTCTAAAAAAATCTCAGAGTTTTTATTATTTACCGAAAAGTATTATGTTTGCATAATTTTTACGTTTTTTATGCAATGCGCTTTTTAGGAGAAATATTTTTCAATTCTAATTAATATATATTTAAATGGCTTCAAGAAACTATAATCTACCACTGTTAATGAATTACTGTTACAAAAATCCTGTAAATTTGGATTTGGATGTTGATTCTAAACAACTTTTCTTAATAACTTTCTGTCGTATTTGCTACATAAAAGGCACACTAATCTACAGAAAAATATGTTGAAAATTCGTCTTTAACCAAGGAGGGCTGAACCTCAAGACGTGAAAAATTAAATCCAGAATTTATTACATTTTACAAGAGTCGTTTCACCTATCCGGAGAGACACTGTATATGAATTGTATTCGAAGAAATAAAACACAGGTTTTATGTTTCAAATATCAAATAACAATCTTTATTTATTTTGTTGTTTGCAACCTAGCAATGTGTAACCAGATTACATGTAGGTAAACCCCCCAAGATATTTGATTTAGTTACGTGGGGTTATGTTTTAGAGAAGAAAAAACGGTGGGTGGCACTCGAACTGCGCACCGACTAGCGACAGGTAGTTTAGTATTAAAAGGGTTGTTTAATCTCCTACTGAATTGCGCACGGAATCTGCAGGTAGTCAGATCGAACACAGTCATTCAAGTAACCATTTTTCATTTTTGGCAAATGCACATAATAGGATTTTAAACATTTGCGGACACTTTTTCACTGAATTAATAGATACAATTGCGACAGGTAATTTAGCCTTTAAAAGGTTTGTTTAACCTTGGTTACCACGTACTGCGGTCAAGTTTAACTTATTTTCGCTTTCTAATGATAAAATTATTTTGAAATTGGCGCTAGAATAACCAACAGCACAAACAATTTATATAACTAGGTGAGCGGATTCAAAACCGAACATAGCAACAGCATGCTATATCAAAAAGTTACTAAAAACATTTAATTTCATTTAAAAAGAGTTGTCTAGATCACAACTTGTAAATACTTGTGATATAATCTCGACAGGTAAAGACAAAAACATCACTTTATGATTGCCCCCCCCCCCCATCCTAATCCCGTGTGCGCAGTTTGAGTTATAGTAAGGGTCAACCCAGGTAGGCAATTATGTTGAGCGCAATTCGAGTATTGGATTAAGGGACTAATGGGTTTGGTGAGCAATTCAGTTGCACCGGAAAAAACTATGGAGAACTATAAATTTAGTAAATAGTTATCCCTAGCTGCAAAAAACTTCTATCTTTTTAACAAAAATAATAACTACACTAAAATATAACAATATAAATCACACAACACAGGTAGCGGCAACGATTTTTTGAAGTGCGATCTTGCAGCTGTTGCTTTGGTTATTGTCTGCAAGCGAATGTGTCTCGCAGAATTCTGAAATCAGAAAACAGAGCGAGCAGCGGAAACTTAAAACATGTAATACCTACAACGAATTAAAAAGTACTTTGCAAAGCAGCAGCATTGCATTACTTAATACTGTAAGCAGGCTTAATGCGATCTTAGCTTACAGTACTCTTAACACCCTGCAAAACAAAGTACTTATCGGTCCTTTTAATTACTTTAAAAGGGTCCAGATATGTAGGCTAAAGACTCTTTGTGTGCGTACTGTTACGCAAGAACACATTGTACAATTTGTCAAATCTTTGCTGATATAGCATTTTGCAACCTAGCAATGTGTAACCAGGTTACATGTAGGTAAACCACTACAGTATTGTAACACTAGTTATGGCAAGACTAATGTGTAAAAAATAAATATATTTAAAAACGAGGATATAGAACGTATTTACCTACTCGTACATAAGCACCGAAAACACCATTTGCTTAAAAATCTAAAAATGTGTATTCTAAATATTATTTAAATGCTGTACCCGTTTGCTACTTGCACTTTTATATTGACCTGCTACTCGCAAGTCGCGAGATAACCACTTAAGTGTTTTATATAATTTACACATTATTAAATGATTTACGAAAAACATTTTATGTTCGTAGCACCCGTTATCGTCCTTGAACCATTCTGGTTTTAATGTTTTTATCTGATTTACACTTAACACTAACAACTGTTTCTTAAAATGTAATGAACTCTTGAAATTTAAAAAATATTTTGAAAATGTGTGTGAGTGCCTTTAATAGTTGAGATTATTAATCGCCCATTAACAAACGAGTTGATTACACATTTTTTTCGTTGGCCACAAAATCTTTTTTGTGGTGAAAAATTTGATTAACACAACTAACCTTCATGCAAAATATCATCAAAACGTCAAAATCACAAAAACAGTTAATTATTGAAAAAGAGTGTATTAATCAAAAACAGTGTATTAATGACATCTATTAATCGATCCTTTTTTAGGAATTAACAAGCGGTCAACGAAAAATTAATTATTCGCATTTTAATTTACAAAAACAGTAGACGTAGGTTTATTAAAGTTAGCAGTAAAATTTGAAGACAAATTTCGTTTTATGACTGTCAGTGTGAGCGTTGAAACTTATTCAAATAAAAAAATTTAAATAGTTATGTGTGCAACTAGTTTTGGAAGTCATACTTTTTTTCATGAATTTGCAGTGCGATTAACGCAAGAAAATGAGTGAAAAATAGTTGCTCTCATACGTGTCGGCGCCTTAGAAAGCGGGACACGTAACATGTGTTGTAATATTTAAGTTATTATTATTTTTTGCTGTGATTACTTCATTAATGTGAGCTGTCATTTCATATTTGACAAACAATAAAAAATCTGACATAACAATCAAAACCATCACAACTACAAAAGCCCAGTTTCTGCACTTAAAAATACAAGCAAAATATATCATAGTATTGTTTCAATTTCTAAGGCGCCGACTGTACATGTTATTTATTGCATAGTGATCTCTTGTAACTCAAAATTGTGTCGAAAAGGACTTCAGAATTTTCAACTGTCAAATTGACAATTCACAATTTCAATCAAATAATTAGTTTAAAAAAGTGTTGTTTTTCAGGATTTTGCGTTAAAAAAAGTGTTACCATCTTCACGATTTTTCGTTAAAAATGACGACTTTCATGTAATGACACACAATTATCTTATTCTAGATTACTGTTTAAATTTACAGAGTCATAAATAAACATTTCTTGTCATTTAAACGCTTGGGCGAGACAAGGCGAGCGGCTCGTGCAACCCAAAGCATTGTATGCAAGACAGCTTGACCTCAATAGGATCCAGATGTTCAGTGGAAATGTTTGACTACATGAGGTTACAGCAACCCTTTAAGAGATTTTAAATGCCCTTAACTTTATAATATAAATCCACAAATCGCAAACGTGGCAACGCATATTTCGCGCGTATTTCGCATTATAGTGTGCTTTAGTTTGTTTTGCGATTGCAATTACAAAGAAATAGGTATACAAACAAAAACCACGATAAATACAAATAATTGCTATACTTCAAAGCAACGGTTGATGTAAACGTATTAGGAATTATGTACTTATAAAATTGGCATTTTGTAACCCAAGTTATTATCGTTCGAAGGTTGTGTTAACCTTGGCAACACCGCACTGCAGTTTAAACCAACGAATTCTAGATTCATGGTTTTGCTCTGAGCTGTTTAACTGGAATCCCTCCCGCCAGAGGGATAAGACCTGGGAGCCTAGCGGGCGGGAGATTTTAAGCTATACGCTAATACTGCCTAGCGCTGAGTCTCTTCTCATTATATGCTCTTTGCTTATGCTTATATACTTTAGAGTAATTTAATTACTCAAAAGTAATTGCGTAATTCAATGTAGTACTTAATTACTTTCAACAAGTAATTGTCAAGTACCTTTAGACAAAAATGGCAATTACCAATTACAATTACCTACCGTATTTTGAAAACTAATTCAATTCTAAGAAAAATCAACAAAAAGGCATTTAATTAGTAATTTAATTACACAGTAACTGATTACTGTCCAGCTTTGCAGTGCGTTTGCGAAATCGCGCACCTTAATTTGCTTTTAAATCTCTAAAGGATGCCGAAGTGAATTGTGTTCCATTATCGGACAACACAGTAGTGGGTAACCTTAAACTCGTAGCTCGAGAACTGCTGCACAGAGAATTGAACTGGCACACGTCACCAACGACTGACACACGTAATCAAACTTGAGCGTCTCGATCTGTGGAATCTTCTCACGAATATGGCAGGGAGGTACCTGGTTGTGGTTGCTAACTTGGCTCTCTGGTTGATTGCGTCTCGGAATCAAATGGACGCTACGAAACCCCTTTGGCGGCGTTGCTAATGCGTACTTACTAACACCCTTATGTAGTACCCGTAAATTATATTCACTGCCCGGCTTCAACAGCTTTATTTAGCTCGCTGTAGGTAATTTTCACTGGAGTCACTGAGAATGTGGGTCTTGAGGCTTGGCACAGCCGCAATTGAAATCTTCCCCGCGATCTCTGTTGGATTCATATAGATCGCTGCACATACAAAATCGTGCAATTTATGCACTAGACCAGAGGCGTACACGCGCACAATGATTAAATTTAATTAACAATGAAAAAGCATGTAAACACAAATCTGATATGTGTTTAATGATTAAAATACGAAATCGTGGCGAGGGAGGCTAGGTTCCCGTTTCAATCATTGCATGTGCCAATTTATTATAATCTGATTATTTTCCTCATATTGCTAAGAACGTTAGAACCAAGTTCTATCTTCTTAAAAGGGCAATTGTCAATTCATCTCCTCAACTAGTGGTCAAACTTTACATCATCCATATACTTCCTATCTTGGAATTCGCATCACCCGTTTAGTTCCCTTGTAACGCTAGCGTCTGCAGCAAATTTAAATTATACATTAAAAACGTATTTAATTTGTACATCGCCTAATCAGGCGTTACATCTATTCGGCGCTCGAACTGGTGATAACAAATCACCCGCTATGCGCGAAGACACGAAGAAGCAACTCCGGTGCCGCTTCTCACTCAATGGTGCCCGGAGCGGCTGTACCGGTAAAATTTTTAGTCACTTGAGTCCACCGATTCTGACCAGTCCGACTTGAGTCTCTGGACTTCCTTTTCTCCAAATCCTCTCCTGGCGTTAGAATGTGATAGCGTTTATGTGTCCCCTAACGTCTCCGCCAGATCCCAACCTAGGCGTTAAAATGTGATAACGTCTCCACCAGAACCCAATCTATGCGTTAGAATATGATAGCGTCTATCTGTCTCCTAGTACATTTTTCTGTTAATTCAAAGCCCCACGTCCCCGACACGACCGTAGGCGGCAAAAATATTAAAACCTATTAATAACCGTATCTGTAGGAATCATATTGCACTTCCCGCACGAAGGCGGCACAAACTATATAACCGCTATAATTGACTTACCTGGAGCGTCAACATTGTGCGGCCAACGACGTCTTCCTGGAGTCCAAAGGCAAATTACGCCACTCGAACCGGAACGCAGATGTCCTCGCCCCAAGTGAATGCCGGAGCTGTCAAATTCTTAGTCCGCTAAATAAGCGAATTTCAGTAGATACAAATTCACAAATTCAAGACATATTCACGCTCCAACCACATCAATGCACACCCTCGAAGCCGCAGGAATCTCATAATCACTTTAAATGCTGAGTATATTTGCAGAGTGCGAAAAGGTAAACAAACCACGCTTATCTCACGAGTGACGTTCCGGACGTCTGACATACAGGGCAGAATACATACTTCGCTCCAGGTCGAATGCCGCCGCCACCGATACGTGCATGCTGAGTGGGTTGCAGTTCACCAAGAAACCGAAGAAACACGTCCCCAGAGGAAATTGCTAATTTTATTGATATACAATTCATTTTAATATGAATTACCGATTATTATTTTGTATAGATAGTTAAAAATGATATACCGTTGATAAATACAATGTATTTTCCTAACCATATACATTTGAGTTGGAGTAAACACCTTTCTTTAATTGGGCTACTCGAGGTAGAAAATTAATAAACGGTTTGAGCCTTTCCGAAATTAATGGAAGTCGTAAATTTCCGAAATTAAATACTAGGACTAAAATTAAATTCGGAGGGGCAAAACGTTACATGGCTGCCCATGAGCAGGGAAAAACTCAAATGTGTAAGGGATAAGAAATCTAGGTAGACACCAGCCAGCCGTTCCAGCATCCAGATGGCGCTCGAGACCGAAGTCTGAAAAAGCCAGAACCAATAAATGTTGTAATTTAAGTAATGTTTAAACCCTGTTACAGCCTAGCAGTTCAGAAATGTACCAGAGCCCTGAACTAGAGATTTCTAGGTTTAGGTCCAGGTAAAATCCCCTCTGTAACCCTGTAACCACTCCAGAAATTTTCCAGTACTAGATACTACGGACCGCCCAAGACCGTCCAGATATCCATCCGCGTAGATCCGCCCGTAAGCAGGTGTTGAATTTAAGTGTGTATGACCTGCCGCCCTAGTCAGTGCAAGTGTTATCCCTGAAGTAACTCCCTTCTGAAGCGGGCTCCTTGTCACCGTAAACCCGGATGTTGGCAGGAGATTGTAGACTAACCTTCGAAGCTTGGAGGAAAGAATGCGTTTTCCTGTACTAGAACTCTGTTTGCAGTTTTTCGGAGGTTGTACGCGGGTCCCCGCCCTCCCTAGTGGAAAAGTTGTGTGAAAGTAGGTTATCCTGCAACCGGAATGTTTTCGCAAGATTAGATAATTCCCGAATCAAATGTGCTCCATAGAATGTTATGAATGCACGTCGACACGGCGAGCACTGCATCCGCTTCGTAATGTTTAAGTTGTGAATGTTTGACGTTTGTCGAATTGCAAACTGACACCGCAGTTTTGCATCCGCCTGCAACGTGAGTCTGTGTGCATTCCTTAAATGGATGCAGAACGTTGCATTCACCCAAGGTATATAAGAAACCTCGTTCGCTCTATCGAGTGTGCATGTGTTGGTGTAGTTGAATGCACAACGTGAGAAAGTATGTCGACACCGCGACCCCTACATTCGCCCCGTAGCTTAGTTTGTGAATGTTTGAATGAACCTTGACAAGATTGCGAACTGACACCGCAGGTTCGCATCCGCTTATAACGTTAATCTGAGTACACGCCTTTGAATGGATCCAGAACGTTACATTCGCCCCAAGACATACAAGAAAGTGCGTTCGCTCCATATAGTGTACATATATTTGTGTAGTCGAATGCACTCCGTGAAATAGCATTCAGCCATTGGCATATATTCAACCAGTTGAAAGTTTAGTATAAAAACGCCTGGAAGTTCTACCGCCATCATGTTTCTTAGTATGAATATTTTCTGTGTCGTGGGTCGAGAACCACGAGACTAATCAGGGCAACGGTCTATTAAAAGAAAAGCAGATGTTAAATGCCATGGCGCCTCTACTTTCCTAATAGAGAAAATACGCAGGTGAGCCCACTGAGAAAAGTGGAAACAAATGCTACACCTTCTAATTCCAATGTCGACAGTGCTTGGTCGACAAAACCACGAACAACAGCGTTGAACTTACCTTGCGGGAAAACTCCTTTGCAGCTTTCGAAACCCCTTTTACAAAAGAAAACACACACAAGTTCGCATGCAAATGACATAAACATCAAAGAGGAAAACACTGCTAAATGAAAAATGGAACTATATTAAAAATATGTAAGTACACATTTGCTTAGTAATTAAATGTGAAGAAACGGGTTAGTAAGGGGTTGAGTTGTGTGACGTTTAAACTAGATAAACTTGACTCAAAAAAACTTGACGGTAAACAATCCTATGCGGCTTAAAGGCGGAATTTACTTTAATCACAACTACGTTAGGCTACCGACAGCTACAACAGTTCAAACGGTCAATTCTAAATTGAGTAACGTTACGCAAAATGCCGACACTTCAATAAATCACTTCTTTCACTTTAATCTATGCACTCTAAAACTAATGCAAAGAGACGGTACCTTAAGGAGTTCAGGTTGCTGCAAGTCGATGCTCAAGGAAGCTGTAGGTGGTTGTTTCCAAGAAAACTGCGCCAAAGACGCTTGAAGAAACTGCGCAGCAGCCCATGAGTGCGGTCGACGAAAAGGTCGGGACGACATTATATCCCCAAAGAGGGTTGCATAAAGTCCGTAATAACATGGCAAGAATCCGCCCACGAGCGTTAATCGAAGCTACCAACTCCGTGGTACTGGGATTTCTTGACTAATAACGGCACCAACAAACGTCACTTATCGACCCCCAAGTCCGACCGTCAACACCCATATGCAACTACGTGAAAACCATTAATTACAACACATTAATTACGACCCCCCCCCCCCCCCCCCCCGGTGAAAGCCCTAAGGCCTCGCGCTGAGACGAAAACACAGCCCGAAAACCCCTTGTTACCTTGTTTAAAGCTCGCGTTAGAATTCCTCAAGAAGCCCCAAGCTACGCGACCGAAGCCAGGAGGAGACGCGCATTTCGCGCCAAAACTCCATCATCCGATACACACATGTTCCAACGTCTGGCCTGAAGCCAGAGGAGGCTAGGTAAATCCGTTCGAGCCTTCTCTTTCCTGCTCACACAACTGACTCCTTTTAGCGATGTATTTTGCGTCCCACGTGCGTTAAACTGCATCCGAGAAATGCTTGTGAACCTGTACATGTTTAGGAATGCTCCTTTACAGGCGGGATTTTAAATTCAGAAACGAGAAAATGCAACAAATTAGAACTAAGGTCGTAAAAATTGAAAATGTCCTCACAAGGTGTTTAAAATACTAAGAGTATGTTTTAATTTAAGTACAGTTACTAAATGGGTGGACATTTTGTCACAATCTAAAACCGAGTTGTGGAAAACCTTCCAACAAAACGAGCAATTTTCCCTCGGGTATAGAAAATCTGGTCAGTCAAGAAACGAACTTACCCGGTCGTTGGAATGTATATGCTTTAAGCTGAAATTCACGAGTCTGTTTTACAAACAAAGTACAATATATCAAAATAAAGAACTACTATATTAGTCAAAATTCATTTGACATTTATCAGATTGGGGCGCGACGTCACGTTACCAATACAAAACAAAGAAACGCATAATTACCTATCGTGGTGCAATCCACGACTTGCTAAGTTTGCGGGTTTGAAATCAGGCCTGGAAATCGTATAAGACGTACTAAATAAATACAACAATGAAAAACACAATCTAAAATTACCACCCGTTGAAGGCTGTTGATTTCTTAATTACGTCACAATTTTTCAACACGCGAATGGTAAATTTTCACGATATGCAAAAAATTAATATAGCATAAATACATAAACCAAATAACAAAAGCAAATTAACAGCTTAACTGAATGTAAGCGGGTGCTCCGTTCCAACCAACTTCTTTTCCCCGAGCGAACCTGTTTCCATCTTGGCAAATTGTAGTAAAAGGCCGACATAAGTCGAAATGCCGATAAAAATGGCCTGTACTTTACAAGATCTACATTTGTGAATTACCCAATACCCAAAAGGCACGCATAGCTCACATGATGTTTAATTGACGACCATTAGAGCCAACATCTTAAGAAACGTGCTTGCGGTAACACGTTCACGCCTAGCGGCCCTTACCAGGGACTTAATAAATTTTAGAAAATGGAAGCAGACTTTCTTGAAAACGTTAGTTTGGAATACAAAGGAAGAATAGCTTTTTAGTTTAAAGATTTTGAATTTAAAATTTTACCATCCTTCTCTTTGGAACGATTCTATCTTAACTAAATAAATTTAATCTATTATTATCTTTTATCTTCATTTTTTTTTTCATTTAGATGGTCTAAGCGCCATCAGGAAATTGGCTAACGGTGATGGCTCATGGACAGATCAGGCTAAAGAAGCGAACCCGACTACTATTTGGAACAATAAATATTGGTACAATGACTGGACGAAGCCGAGAATTAACACGCTCAGTGCTTGCCACATAGACATCGCGTGCGTCCAGGAAAGAAGTTGAAAAAGATCGAAGGCCAAAGACATCGATGAGGGTTTAAAACTCTTTTACAAACGGAGGATCTTTTAAATTTGACGTTCGAAATTGGTTGAACACGTTCTTTGTTAACATACCGTCAACATTGTTATGTTGTTTTAATTTTAAGCGCTTTTGCCTTCGAGCATTTTGGGTCAGTGCGCATTTAAAGAATTCGATATTAAACATTTCGAGACCAGGGTGTAGAAGCCAGCGTTCATTTCAAAATTGTCCAAACTGGGAAAGCGACAGAGTGCGACGAGTATAAAAAGAGTTGGCAAGACGCGAAGTTACAGGAACCACGAGCTTTGAGCGCGAAAAGACGAGATTAGCTGCCCCGAAGTCGAACAGGCAACATGTGTTATTCTTTTACCTAATATAAATGAAACGACTCAACTGTAAAACTACATGTTTTTTCAGTTTCATGACTGGATGGTATGGATTAAATTAGAAAAATTGGTATAGGTAATATAGGTATAGTGTGGAAATTAAGTAGCGCATAAATTCGGTAAAATCTTCCCTTTTGGTGAAAAATCTCAAACTTTAATTGGCGATAGTACTTATCAAAATAAGATAAAAAATTCCCATAAACGTAGCTCCGGAAATGCATTTTACTCGCAGCTACAGCCCTGAGGATTTTATTTAATTAAAATAATACAACTAAATTTTTTTGTAATTTGTCAAATTTCAAAAAAGTTGGTATGAAGTTCAGAAGATGTAGTTTCTGCAAGGGTGAAGAGATGTGTTTATCATAATTTTTTACAGTCAACATTTTAGTCAATTCTGCTGATATATTCAGAAAGGTTCGACTTTTCTACATAAAAAGGTACTCTTGTTTGGAATCATTGAAAGCAGTAGTTTTTGAGGAAAGCAAACTTAAAGATTGAAATTTGCTACTTCAGGAGCGTAATTCTTCACCCTTCTCAAAACTGTAGCTTCCATAAGACGCATTTGCAAACCTATTCTTATAGGAACTTTTTGCCCTATTTTGATGACTACTATCACCCCTTAAAGTTTGTTACCCTGGAGTGTTAAAAAAATAGGTAACTTTAAGCGCTGATAGCACTAGATTCTAACGCAGTGTGGGGAAACAGAATCGATGAAATTCTTCAAAATGTACATATAGTCAAATTTTTGTAGTTTCTTAATATAAAATAGGGCCTCTGGTTATTGATGCTGTACAGCGCACTCAAAATGTGCAGATTTAACAGTGTAAGATTTTTGAACGCCTTTTTAATTAGTCTTCTGATATCTAATTTCATATCCATAAATTCAACCACTTTTGAGATATTCAAGTTTAAACATAAAAAACAATTCAAGTAACTTTATTTAAAGTGATAACACACAAATGCTATTAAATTGTTAACTTGAACATTTTAACTCTGTTAACATAATATAAAACCAAGTATAGAAAGTAAAAATCCAGTCATTGTACAAGAAATAATAAACATAAGATGATGAGAAATAGGTATGTACATGAATAAATTATTCTAGTATCAAACGAAATTGGATAATGTTGTAGTGTACCTATATCATTCCATTTTCTGAAATCATATAGCTTTTATTTGCCAGCTGTCAAGAAATCATAGCTCTGTCTGCAAATTAAAAAAATGCCATAAAATTTAAAATAAAGCCTCTTATTGGAAAACTTTATATTTGAGAATTTACTTTTAATGAAGTATATATATCCGAGCTTTTTACATCTGTCGACGTCTCTCGGTTCCTCTCCGCCATACATCTCTATTTTTGATGTCTTCGTCTCTTAATTCTCTGGCTTCCATGGCTTCTCTTACTCCTTTCTTCCAAGTTATTCGAGGTCTACCTCTCCTTCTTCTTTACGGTGGCGTCCATTCATCCATCTTCTTTGGCCACCTTTCATCTTCAACTCAATACATGGTGAGAACAGCAACAATAACCGATACTATTATAATAGTAAACAAAACATTTTTAAATGAATTTATATTCTAAGAGTCTGAAAGTTAGAATTTTGTAGAAAAATACAGTAGAACTTCTCTTTAATGAAATCGCTAAATCCAAGAAAAAAATTCATTAAATGGAAGTATCATATAACAAAAATTCATTTAAAATGGCATAACAAATGTTCCTGGTTGTCTTAAAAACAGCAATTTATATATGAGTAACCTATTCCCTAGTTTTACATTACTCCTTAAAATGACATAATTTGATTTAAAAAAATTGCTAAAGGGAATTTGATTTTGTAAAATAGAACAAAAATCACGATATATATAATTATTCGCTAAACAGAGAATTTTGTAAAACGGAAGTTCCAATCTATTCAATTCTTCAAATAAAAATTATTTAAAGAGTAAAAGTTCAAAATAATTTATATAAAGGTCATGAAGTTTAGCACCGAAAGAAAATTAAAAATCGCTGTTTGTCCTACCGCAGCTGAAAAAATTAATTAGAAAACTCATAATTTAAATTTTGCGCACTTCTGAATAACATAAAATAACTTGTTAGTATAGTAATTGTTCTATTTTATTAATGTCTTCTGCTAAATTCATAATTTATTCTTCATCACAGTATACAGGTTGCTTAAAATTGCATTGAAGATGGTAATTCTACGTGTTGGAAAAGGTTCAAATACTATTTTCCATGAGTAACCGAAATAGAAAATGCAATAGTTACTTTGGTACCTAGGCAACAAGCAGCTATTGTACCTTCTTGTTGCCTAGCTACCAAAGTAATTATTGCATTTTCTATTTCAGTGACTCTTATGGCAAACAGTATTTGAGCCTTTTCCAACTCATGGAATTTCTATGTTCAGTATAATTTTAGGCAACCTGTATAGTTTTTGCTACTATCTACAATCTTACGACTTTCGTGGGGGAGGGGGCAGTCATTTGTTACAGCCCAAAACAATTTTTACGACCATAAAGCACATTGGAGATACTCTAAATGGATCGTTAGGACATGTCAATCTTCAAAAAGGCAAAGCTCACTCTAATCACGCCTCAACTTGACCGGCTATTGCTCAGGAAGAAACAACAGGGGGTTAGGATCAACACGACGTATTTTACAGCGAGATGCTGTCACAATAGGGGTTGATTGTAATCAAAATCTGGGGAAAAATGAGCGTAACTAATTTCATTGATAGAATGAGGGAGACACTTTTTGGCCGACCCTAGTAGAAATACGAAGTCAGAGGACCGACGCTTCACTTTGACGGTCTTTAGCGATGTTCCGGTTGCTTGGGGATCTACCTTGGTTGGCCTGCTAGCTTCGCCAGTCACCTTACAATTAATACATTCAAGAAATAATATCACATGCACATAAACACACATACCTAGCATAAATGCAAGTCCAGGGACTTGAAACACATGCAAATTTACTAAAATTTAAGTATGTAGGTAAATGTTTGACACGCATAGTTGTAAAAGGGGTTAGTAATTCTATGATTTACTTAACGATAGGTATGACATAAAAAGTACAATGGTTACATTAAAACAACAGTGGTGAAAAAGACACACAAACATAACAGTGATAATTCAATCTAAAAGTAGGTCACGCGAATTGGCTCCAAATATGCATGTTGCCATGTATACATTACGTCACTTCAATGTCAACACAAACGCTCTAAAATTACACAAACAAGAAAAACAAGTAGTTCACAATACCTGAGTGATGTCCGGCAATGCGGTTGATTAATGCAGCCAAAAGGTGTTACCGTCTTGTCTAAGTCTCTGCAGGTGGTTAAAGGACAGCGCAGATTGCTGGTTGTCAAAATGACATTATTAAACAAACTCCCAAAAGGCTGAGTTTTGCATGGTTCTTATAGCGACAGACAGGGGAAGAGGGCAAAACGACATCTAATTACTACAGTTCCCTAGATTTGGCCAGTCAGAAAACCTCTCGCAGAAATCTGTCACACCCAGTGCTACAATACAACGAAGAATGGCTCGGCCATAACACAGAACCACCAAGGGAGATTCAACCACACACAACCGTATGGTAATAGTTTCAGACGATAAGTGACAAGACACGGGCTGAAAAAAGAAAGATATAGGGCGTTTTTGCTTGTTTTCCCTATCTCACTCATGCAATCGATTTGCTCTAACACAATATTACAGCAGCTTCTTCGAGCGAAAAACATGTGGCGATGGGTTTGTTGAAGGCGGGACTTACATCCAGGGCCGCCGCTACCATATGTGCGTTGTGTTCAAAACACGCAGGCGGCCGATATAAAGGGGCGGCCGCCGCCGATCCTAATGCAAAAACAAAAGTAAAGTGTAAATTCTTCCAAATAAATAAACCCATCAAGCTTTAAAAACGAAAATCTCTAATATTCTAAGACGAAAATAAACCGAAAGTATTTCTTTACGAAGTTTGTACTGTATCCTGTATCCCGGCCTTAATAAAACCCATAAAAATGTCATATTATTCACACCACCCATTTACTTTTTAAGTTTTACAAAAGCAAAAATTGATTTTTAAAACAAGTTTGTTAGAAAGTGCGTTCTTTGCAAAAAAGTTAAAATTTACATAAAATAATATCAATTCCAAAGCTCTTTATTTTGTACTTTACGAGGGGGAAGGGGCGGCGAAAATTGTTTGGCACACAGGCGGCTAACACCCTAGCGGCGGTCCCGCTTACATCAGACTCAGTTTTATGACGTGATGTCAGAGGCCATCTGGGCCGAGTCACACACATGTGAGCGATCAAAACTATACTATACTAGAACAAGCAGAAAGTGTCGGTATTTGAATTTGAAAAGGGAGCGAAGAATTGCCAATATTTGAAATAAAACTGGTCTTAACATATCCACCTGACAAAATAAAACTGCATATTTCAGTTTATAGGTAATTTATATATTATAAGATGTTGTCATGTCGTATTTCTATATCCAGTGATGATCTCCGTTGTAACATAAAATAAATTCTGCACATGTGCTTTTATAATATGTAGTCTACATGTAATTCTTTAAAAAAAGAATTTAAACTAATAATATATACAACAGTACTTCTACTGAAGTTGCGTGTTCCTTTTTATAGCTCGCAACTTAGCAGAATTCAAAATGCAAATATTTTCGCAGTTTATGCAACAAGAACAAAAAACATAATAAACGTCAAATATATCATGTAAAACGAAACTTCTGTTCTATAATAAAAACACAAATGTTTCAATATTTCTTCAGCGCTTTGCGAATAAGGGCCAGCCGTTGTTTATGAGATTCAGCGGTTAAACTCCTCTTGTAGGGACGAAGTTCATCGGTTCCAAATCCAGGTGCCCAAATGCCATAATTGCGATCTAGCATAAAAATTATAAATTAGTACTCCTAAATTATCACTCCTATAACATACTACTGATATGTAATTTTAGGGAAATATGTAGAATGGTATAAATGCTATAAGCGATCGATTTTGTGTTGCTGTCGATAGCGACTTCAATAATCACGATAATCTTGTGGCAACTTCCCTGCAAGTCCTAACCAGTTTTGGCAACCGTAGGGGCCCTGCCCCTGCAGTGGAGATAAAACAAGACTGGCGATAGAGGCTATGAATTTTTATATAAACAATATTTTTAGAATGGTCTCTGGTCTCATTTTGTTTAATAATTCTCAATATACTATGGTAGCCATGGTTAAAAAGTTGCATGGCAGATTTTGAAAATAATTGTTAAAAATGTCCCTAAGCTTTTCAAATTTTCAAAAACATCTTTGCTGAAATATATCAGCATTATAATAATAACATAAAGCAGTCGTGTCACTCGCTTTCAAATGTGTCCCGAAATTCCACTACGCATGTTGAACTCCCAGCACAATGCGCACTTGCTGCAAACATCTGTTGTGCGACTAACGGACTTATCTAATTATTGTTCTATACTGTTTTCTGCTTCTTTGTGTTGCCATGTGGTGCAATGTATATAATAATATAATTTATGATGTCGATATATATTCATCAAAATAATGCAAAGATATAAATTTAGATATTCGGAACTTTTGGTTTCCTAAAAGTCCACAAAGGTAAACTTTTCATATACCTATAGATTAGTTAAAATAAAAATATTTCGATTTAATTTTATATATTTACATAGTTCATCATTTTGCAACAGCTTGCTTTCCTTTAGAATTAATTTATTCTTAATGCACCGGTTCAAAACTTTGTTAATTTTATTTTTATCGCCATAAAAATATTAGATTCTCATTACCAGTTAAAGTCCCAACATTTTGAAATAGAAATAAAATCCATACTACTAACTGAACTTTAAGCCACCGAAGTTTGAGCATGGCAAACAGAAATTAGAACACAATACTGCCTTCGCATTCACGACGCTTATTCACAGACGGCATGTATTAAAAATTCGTTATACTAAATCTAAACAATACTTCACTTAGGTAGTCTCTACACAATAGCATCGCAAATGCAGAGGAGAAAAACGAAAAAGCAACTATGGGAGTCAAAAAAACTACCAGAATATTATTAAACAAAATATGCAAAGCTACAGATTTCACACGAGTAAGTATGAAAAACTGATGACTTGTTCAGAATCAATTTTTAAATTTCGATTTTGAATGAATTCAGACTTTACAGATTTTTATTTCCATAGGAATACCGTTAAACAATTTCATACACATGATTTTAAGAAGCATACTTAAATTTGTTAATTACTAAAGCAAAAGCACACTTACTTCTTGTTAAGTAATTTAAAAAAATATATCAAAAGAAAAGATAGCAAGTGCAGAAAAGGAGAGTTATCTGACAGAAAGAATATTTGCTTTTTAACGCTGCTGTAATGTTGGGAGTCAATATGACCCCAAACCATTTTCATTTCGCTGTAAAAACATTATTTCAAAAGTTACATCAGTGGCCCTCTGTGGCATTGTTTCCTAGTGCAAAGGCTTGAATTGCTATAAAGCAATTTTATCCAATTTGTTAAAAATTTGATAAAATTTGTAATTGTTACATATACAGTAGAAGCTCCATAAGATGAACATTTTGGTCCTGATAGCACTCAATGGCACTCAAATAGCAGGTAATGTAGTTGGAATTGGAGGTGGCAGTGTAGACAATTGCATGTGATAGTGCTTCACATTTAATGAGATTAGATAGTTTTAAACATAAGCAAACCAAAGAAAGTTGTGCAAAGAATTTGCTGTTGATAGTAAGGATGAAAAGTGAGTAAAATTCAGAAAAGGTGTTCGGAACTTAAGTCCCAGAAGATGCTGTTTTAAACTTGGAAAACCAAGTGATGTTAAGACGCACTCAAGGTCAAGTCTTGAATTTTACTCCAGACTTAAAACTGGAAAAGATAATCGAAAACTGCAGAAAAACAGCCTAGGCTCCCTGGAGGATTATTTAAAGAGGAAGAGATGAAATACCGATAAAGAGACCGAGCTAGAAGTAGACCCGGAAGCTTTTAAACTAAGTAAAATAACCCAAAGATTCCTCACAGTAGAAGTATAAACACAACAACTAAGAAGAGCGAGGAGGAAAACATAGAAAAGCTATACAGGGTGTCCCTAAAATAATGGGACACCGATTAGTCATAGATTCCTTACATCATAATAAATCGATTAAACATAATATACCTTAGTACAAAGTCCCTTCAGTAAGAAGTTATAGGAGCTCAAAGTTCAATTTTTTATTTTTTATTTTTTTGTTAATTTACACAAATGTAAAGAGGTCGCTTTGAATTTTGGTATACATGCTTACTATTTTGTAGTGCACTAATAGGAAAAATTTCATAAACTAGACTTGACTGTAAGGGGTACTTTACCTTTCTTTCAAAATCGTAGGTTATTATTTGAAATAGAATTAAAATACACAAAAATAATGTACTCTTAGTTCATAAGCACAATTTATAAGAAAGTGCAATAGTAAAAATGGCTTTCACAATTGGCGAACAAGAATAAAGAAAAATAAATGTAGCAGAAACGTCTTCATTTATGGAAGAACTGTGAAGAATAGAGCTAGACAAAGAGGAAATAACATTTATATTGAAGATGATCTAACCAAAGGAAAACAGCTGATCCAGACAGCTATTAAAATAGTAGCAAGAGAGGAAATAGAAAAGAGAAAGAGAACGCAAATAGGCTACAGAAAACTAAACGTTAATAATGTCCCGTATGAATAGTAAAATAAAGATGGAGGCAGCCTGAACTGAAAGGAGAACAGATTGCAAAAAGGTCAATTCAAGATAACGAATATGGCAACAAAAATGCAAACGAATAGGAAAGAGAAAAAAAAAGCAAAACATAAGAATAGGTACAGGCACAATAAAGGAGATTTAAATAAGTACCAAACGGAGAATAGAAATATGCAATGTGAGAGGAATTAACAACGAAGAGACCTTAAAGCAACTAAGACAACAATTAAGAAAATATAAGATGGAGCTAATGGAAGTAGAGGAAATAAACCTAAAAAATTAAACTATTATAGAGACAGATGAATACATATTCCTCAACGGTGGAGGATAAAAAAAACAGATTAGGTAGACCTTTTTATTGAGAACATAGAGCAAAGAGCCTGGTACACTTAAAAATTGTACGTATAAGTTATTTAAGAATAGGAGGAACCCAAAGAAAATTAAGTATAATAAACGTACACTCGCTTACAGAAGATGCAGAGGAAGAAGTAAAGCATAAGTTTTATAAAGAACTAGAAGAAATATATGAAAAAAGTACCGAAATTCGACATAAAAATAATTGTAGGAGATTTCAATACAAAAGTAAGACAGGAAAAAAAACAGGCCAACAGTGGTAAAATATAGTAGACACAAGAAAACAAATGAAAATGGATGGACATT
Organism: Agriotes lineatus; assembly: GCA_940337035.1. Taxonomy (NCBI): domain Eukaryota; kingdom Metazoa; phylum Arthropoda; class Insecta; order Coleoptera; family Elateridae; genus Agriotes; species Agriotes lineatus. Next base: position 101,360,332 of record OW679202.1, read on the forward strand.
AATTAACTTTGCAATAGAGAGACAACTACAAATAAACGAAACTTTCTTAAAACATCAAGAAATGCATAAAGAAACATGGAAAAGCCTTGATGAAAGAACAATGAATCAGATAGATCGAATGCCACAGGAGCAGAAATTGACTCAGATCGTCATATAGTTTGGGCAAAAATAAATTAAAAAATATCCTGGGAAAAGGCAATAAGAAGGAATCAACAAATTAGATGAGATATAAGACCCTATAAGAAGACCAAGATATAAAAGAAAAATAAAAGAACAAATTTGAGAAAATACTAAAGAGAGAAAGCATGAAAGAAGAAAGAGAGAAGAAATGGAATACGCTTAAAGAAACGAGTAGTACAGAAATTGTTACAAAGTAAAAAAGATATCAAGAATATTTGGTACAATAATAAATGTAAAGAAATATCAGAAAAGCTGCACAGAGCAATAAAGGAAAAACAAAATAAAGTGAAGACCAATTTAAAGATAAAAGAAAAAAGGTGTAGAAAATATATAGAAAAAAAAAGAATCAAGAAGATATGGTAACCGAGATAGAATACTACAACAAACAAGATGTAAGAACTATCAATAAAATAGGAATAGCAAGAAAAAGTTATCAACCGAAAGTCATGTTGTGCAGAGACAAAAACGAGAAGAAGTAATCGGCAGAAGACAAGAAATACTCGAAAGATGGGGAAAACATTATCAAGAGATTATGCAAGTGAGAGTAGGACAAGACAGTGAAACCAAACAAGAAAAAAGAGAATAAAGTAAACAAGAAATACCTACACAGAATGGAAAATAGTGAACATGGAAGCAAGCCCTAGTTATTCCTATTCCTAAAAAAGCTGCCTTTGCTGAGTTTTCTGATTTACAGCCTAAAAGCATCCTGCCCGTATTATCTAAAGTTCCCGAATGCCTTGTCAATACTCAGTTGTTAGTTCACTTTAATAACTACAAAATCTTGCCGCCTGTGCAGTCTGGATTTCACTCAGAGCATAGTTAAACCGCGCTCCTGAATATTATTGATGATATTTTCAAATTCATTGAACAAGGCGATATGGTTGCTTTAATACTGTTAGATTATTCTAAGGCGTTTTATATGATCAATCATGAGCTTTGCACTTTTTTAATAGTGATCTCTCTGGAAGAATGCAAAAGGTCAATATTTCAAACATCGTCTCACTAACTAGACACGTCACTTGCGGTATCCCTTAAGAATCAATTCTGGTCCTCACTCTTTATGCTATATATACCTCCAACTATTTTAGCTTCGTTAACTTTTGTAAATACCATTTTTATGCTGATGATACTCAGCTTTATCTTAATTTTTCACCCAGCAAAACTCAGAGTGTAACCGCTCTTACAGATATCTTAAAAATTTAGTAACTATCTAAAGACCACTGCCTTAAAATAAATCCTGTCAAATCACGCTCTATATTTGGAAATCACAATCTAAAATCAACAATTGGGACTCAATTAAATGTTGTTGCGGATGGAAACAGGGTTGCACCAGTTGTGGCAGATAGGAATCTTGGATTATATTTGGACAGCAACCTTCATTTTTAAACCCAAATTACTAAGCTAATTCAAAAAGCTTATTCCAATCTAAAAATGTTATACTCGAATAACAATCTCTTAAATGTTAATCTAAAAATGATGCTTTGTGATACTTTGGTTCTATCTCACTTCAGTTTTACGGTAACTGTCTAGATCGGATTGATAGAAACCGAATACAACACGTTCAAAATTCCTGTTTACGCTATATTTATGGCATAAAAAAGTTCAAATTTCTTAGAAACTCTCATATACAAATTGGTTGATTATGACAAATAGACATACGTTGCAAGGAGGCAGCTTGTATTACAAAATTATCAACAAGAAGGTCGCTACCTATCTTTTCAAATGTTTACGTTTTCGTACTGACATGCACAATTTCAATTTAAGGTACAGGGGTTTATTGACTCTTCCAATGCACAAGACTGTACTCTTTGAGAGATCCTTTTCATATAATATAGTTTCTGAGTTCAATAGTAGGCTTCACAGCGTTGAAGCAACTTCTTTGCACACCTTTAAAATTAAATTACGGCATCTGTTACAGTCAGAGCAGTAAATAAAGTGTAATCTGTTATTACCTATGTGTTTCGTATGTGTTAAATTGCTACTTTGATTTCTTGTTCATATTATTCGCTGGAATACCGGTTCGAGAGGAAGAGCAGAAGGCATTTAGTCCTCAACATTTAATTATCTTGTGATTTATTTCATGAATTTTACCAATATGTACATGTTTTTTTATGTAAATGTAAATATTAATTAGGACTAATAGAGACCTTTCTTCTTCTTATTATTATTGCATTACTGAAACTAAATTTGACTTATTTCCGTCAGATTTCAATACTGCAGTCACTTGATCAACAACTTAACTAAGTAATTTTGATAACATCATCCACATTTCCAAGCAATGTAAACCATTCAATCATGATTTCCCATTATGTACTTTAAAAGTGACTCACATTAAAACCCTAAGAACTCAAAAAAGGGTGCATTTGCAGACACAGGTGTATTAGAGCTTTCTGATTTATTTTTGATTGTAGAATACTTCCGCAAAATATTATAGAAACACCCTGTATAGTTGTTATTTCGGTCACGATTCGTAATTCTGACCAACTTATCTATACAGGGTGTCTCCCGTAGTCCTCCCGGCACTTAAGGAGCATGTTCTTGAGATCATTTCAAGCAAAAAAGTTGATATAAACATGTGTACTATTCTCAGTATTGGATTGGTCGAGGTGGGCCACACAATTGGATGGCCAGATCTCCAGATTTAAATCCCCTAGATTACAACATAAGCGGTTGGATGAAGGAGTTGGTGTACGAAGAGAAAGTAGAAATGTGCGAGGCTTTAATCCAGCGAATTTTGAACGCTGCAGCACAAATAAAAGACAGTCATGCTAAGGTAATGAATGGAACGCGTGGTATTCACAGGCGTGCGGCTAAATGCATTGAAGTAGGTGGTGGAATTTTTGAACATCTATGACTACGTTCTTTTAAATTATTAGTCTGCAGTAATTTATTTTGTTATTTTTGATGTCATACAAATAAAAATTATTTAAGATTAATTTATTTTGAAATGTGTATAGCTCAACAAATACTGAGAATAGGACACATGTTCATATCAACTTTTTTGCTTGAAATGATCTCAAGAACATGCTCCTTAAGTGCTGGGAGAACTTCGCAAGACACCCTGTATATGGAGTTTAAGAAAATAGTATCTTTAATAACTAAATACTTATCTTCCTTTTAGTTTAAAAAGGATCGAATAACTTTTGATTGGGCAAATTCCAGAAATGAAAAACAAACCGTTTTAGTAGTAGCACAGAGACAGAAGCACAAATTTTTTTTTGATGTGCAAGAAGAACGTTACAATATTTTTGCCACTATAAAAATGAATAATTGGTTGCTAAAATACTGATCCAAACACTGTTTATGGGTGAAAATGAACATTTGACAGTTGAGCGAATTTGTCGGTTATCTAATACTGTATTAAGTGAATGGTTTTGCCCGATTTTTTGTTACAAAAGTTTATTGTTTTGGCAACATCATGAGGCATACTAGTTAGTTTGTCAAAGAACAAAAAAAAAATTGTTCAAGCAGGAGTCGCTCGATGAGAGTGAATGCTCGATGAGAGTGAATACTCGATTAAATAAACAATTTGTTTATATGAACAACCAAATCTTACAGTATAGGTTCAAAATAGCTCACAAGAAAAGAAGATTCATGCCAAAATGAACTAGTACCTCATATTAAAAAAATGTATTTGTTTTTTATACAGGGTGTTTAAAAAACACGTTCAGATATTTTTTCCACTTATAGATCTTATCAATACAAACAAAAAAACTCCTAATAAACATGGGCCTGGAAACGGTTTGTTTCAGAGATACTGGGAGTTAGTTTAAAAAAAATAAATTCCGGCTGCCCCTAGAATAAATAATAATTTAAATCTAAGTGTGCCAAAACATGATCCTTAATAGCACAAATAAACCTTCAAAGTTTCACTAAAATCGGCTAAAGGGTTTATGAGGTATTGGAGCATTTTAGTTTTTGTCTTAATAATAATAATAATATCCTTTATCGCCAACAATATCGATAAACACGACAAAGCAACGTCACAAACAGATGGAACAAGCAGATGGCTTCCTAATAATATAAATATAAACAATGATAATTTTACAATATATTGATAACAATTACAGAACTGATAAAACTAAATTTTAAGATAAAAATCTGGTGTGATACACGCACACAACTTCCTTTTACAGTGATCTTATAATTAGCCAAAAATTTGATTTTAAATTTTTAAGCATTTGTCAAAATTTTCAAAAATTACAAATTTTACAAAAACGGTACGAAATAGGGTGTTAGTTCAAGAGACAAATATTCTCTAGAATTTTAAGTTGAATTCAAAAATGTAATAATATACCGGGTGTTCTATTTAAAATAGGAGTTAATAAAAAAAATAGAAAATAAAACAAAAGAAACCCATTTTAGAAGTATTCAACTGGAAAATCATTTATCTCACATCAATACACATTAAAAATCTAATAAAAATGTAAAGTTTAAAAAAAATCGTTAGAGCCGTTTTTGAAAAAATCGAAAAAAACTGAAAAATCACAAGAGTAAACACCTACTTCCGGTTATGCGATTTTCTTGAAAAGCTTGCTGTCTCATCTACATACTACACAAAACTTATATATGAAGTTTCAACGCCATACCTCTTTCCGTTTTTGGGATATTCTGTTCACAGACAGACAGACAGACAGACAGACCAATGAAAAAAATATGTTTTTTGGGATCAGGGGATTCTAAAACGTGAAGATCTGTTGAAAACTCAATTTCGAATTTTTGGGGTGAATCCAATACTTCCTTTATTGTAAAAGGAAGTAAAAAAAATTAAGGAGTAGAAGCATTTTTGGTGTCACCACTGCTTCAGCATTTTTTTGAAACTTCTTATATTATTAAGTTCCCTAATATTCATAGGTAGCATTCTGTATGCCTTAATACACATATAGAGTGGACCGCTTATGAAAAAGGATGAATTATGGGACGAAATGTTTAAATCGGGCCTGTGTCTGATGACAATAATCATGCTCTCGTGACAGAGCATTTGATTTTCAAGACCTGCAGCCCTAGAGCAACCAGCTGACAGGACATCGACGGAAGAACCCGAAACTATTACTGACGTGTTGTTGGGCAAATTGACACACACTAAATCTGGAATAAATTCATTTGCCAGGCTGTTAACACACACAAACAACAGAACAAGACCTAAAATAGAGCTCTGTGGGATCCCTTGTTTAAAGATCATGGACCCGGATCATGCACTAAGACCTCCAGAGCCTCAGATGACACCTGCACGGTTTACCTCCTATCTGACAAGTATGACCATATTAGATTTAAGACGAGACCCCCTCTAGTGCCACATCCCTCCAAAATATATACGTAATAAAGGGTGTTGTCAACCGCGTCAAAGGCCTTTGACAAATCGAAATATAGACCTGCCAATTTATGGTTTTTGTCCAATCGCTCCATTACGAAAGCTGTAGCGTCAAAGATTGCCATCTCTGTAGATCTCCCATGAATAAAACCAAACTGATGTTTGTTAAGAATATTATATCTAATTAAATGACTCATTATTCGAACATGGATAACCTTTTCAAAGACCTTTGACGTGGAAGAAAGCAATGAAACTGGACGATAATTATTTATATCCCTTCTTAAAAACGGGAACTACCTTCGCAAACTTAACAAGTTCACTGCTGATGATGCGGATTCGCGTCATTGCGAATGTCTACGATGTGTGCCCGACGCGGATACATACACCCAAATAACAGACTTTTAGCATTCAGTACGATCTGAGCAAGTGAGTAGGTAATGTTTGATTCTCGGGTAGCACATAGCAAAAGCATTACAAAAACGTTCGTTGAATGCAGTTTTTTTTTATATTGTGGTGTAATATTGCATTAACAGAGTAATCTCATAATGAGCGATAGCAAAGGTGGTCCTTCTCAATTTTTATTTTTTTTTATGATTTACCAATATGTACCGCAGTAGTTTTCTAAATAAACCTCTGATTTGACTAATACATGCCCTTTACTTCCAAAACAAGCTAGAAAGTACTTAAAAAAAAAACGCAGATCCGCGGTAAATAGCACAGACGTCGGACTTTCCAACCTATATGCTGCCGACGCGGTTCCGGGTCATTGGTCCAAAATAATCAAAACAATATTCATGTGTCATAAGTACCCCAATTAACTAAATTTTAATGTAACAAAATATACTATTTTTGTAAATAAAGCCTCAGCTATACACTATGTCATTGCGTCCAAGCCAGCAGTCAACGTGTTAATAGGTTCAGAGACATGTAAAAATATGTCCTTTATTTTTTCCTTGAAAACGAAGCGACACGAAAAAACTCAAGAGACATAAAAGTTGCATTTTTAGTTGCTTTATTTAAAAATACAAAAAATCTACTTTTGTGAAAAGACCTAATTGACATGCCCCTTGGAATTACTGGATCAACTGTAATAGGTCGAAAAGATACCTCATAGTTATAAACAAACTGTCAAAATTTTATTAAAATCGCCCAAAGCGTTTTTTAGATAATAAAAAATGGATTTTTTAAAAAACTTTAATACCCTGTATCTCGTAAACGAAGCGTATCCGGGTCCATGTTTATTAGGACTTTTTTGTTTGTATTGATGAGATCTATAAGTGGGTAAAATACCCCAACGTATTTTTTAAACACCCTGTATATACAGTGTGTTTCACTTTTCATGCGGACGGTCATGTATCACAGAAAGTACCCAAACAATTTTGTTCAAATTTGCAAGGAATGTATATACCCTTAGTGCCACCCAGGACACAAGGACACATAAGGTAGGACTCTGACAGAAAAATTACGTCGATCGGTAGCGATCGTTCAACATTTCAAATGCATACACTTGAATGCGCTTACTCTGACAGCGTCGAACGGTCACGATCGATAGCGGTCGATATCGACCGTCCAGCACGAAATTCAATTCGACTGGAAAACTTTGTTGTTGGACGATAGCGGACGATGGTTGGCGCTTGCGTAGTTTAGTGCAAGTTGCACAGAACGATACTCAATGCACACTAAACTGTATAAGCACGTGGCTACATAACCTCAAAGTTTGTTTTTGTTTACTAAAATTTCAAGACTGTGACTTTGAATACTATAAAAACTAAAACACTACAAAATTTTGAGGTTATGTGCGTTTACGCGAGAACAATGACCCTCATGGACGCCGGATGCCGAACGACGCTGTCAGATGTTCGCTTACATTTCAAGCGATTGCGGGCGATCGTAACCGTTCGATTGCGAACGCTTGCTAGCCTGTCAGAGTCCTGCCATAAGAATGGGTCCATAGGCGTCCGTCTTAGGACAAAAAAAAGGAGCTACTTTTTCACAAAGTAATATTAGCGATTTTTTCCGCCCAAATTTTTTAACATAATCTTAATCCGCGCCTTCATTCTACCTATAAGTTTCACTGCTAAATTCCTTATAAAGCATGATAACTGCTCTATTTAAAACAAATAATGAGTACCACTAAAAGGTTTGCAAATTTTTCTAGCATGTTTTAGTATCGCAAAGTGAGAACCTGTTGCCAAAGGTTTTTTCTCAGTATCTCTTGTACATATTTTGTTTTTTTTATACTGATCGACTATAACTTCTAATAAGCAAATATTATCATTTTGACGAGACATTACTTAGAACTATTATAATACAACTTCCGCTCTAATAACAGTTTCTCGCTTTATACCTTATACTGTACTTACTTAAGAATTGCTGTACATCTTTAACTTCTATGGTATTTACATGACGATGTTTGGCAATCATGGCGGCCCCATTGAGAACACGATCTAGAAAATCATCGGTGTATGCCAAAAGCGCCTCTTCTACTTCCTCTTCCAAAGTTAAAGTAGGATCGGTATCTCTCACCAAATCATTCAAACGTGCTTTTGTTAATACCTGTTAAATAATAAATGTATTAATATTTATAAATAATGTACCAAACTGTTAAAGTAATAGGTAATTATGCATAAATTACTTACTAGAAATAGCGTGTAAAGTACTTACTGTCATAGAGTCTTGCGTACTTAACATACTTTGAACGCCTTTGATAGGGCTGGTACCTTGCACTGGAATGTTCGGCACGCCAACGATACTAGCACTAGCAAGCGGAATCGTTTCCACAACAATACCCGTCTCTATTTTACCCGTTTGATCAACAGTGGTTGGTGCATGAGTCAGTGCTGTAGCTATCGGTATGCCGTTTGTAGCATTAACGTTTGCCATAATTGCGTGAGTTAGAGGCACCTGATTTATAACTATGTTTTGGGGCTGTATTATATTATTAGTTAAATTTGGAACAGACATTTTGCTTGACTATTAAAACTTTTACATTAATCAACGTAGTTTTCTTTAAACCACTTCTGTGCAGTTGAAAAGAACAACTACGAATACACTGAAACCTAATTTTACAAATTAGATGCTTCTTACAAAGAAAATATTTACATACAGATCACTAACTAACCAACTACAGTTCATAACCTCTACAACAACTTTACTGCGTTGAAGCGGTGTTGCCAGATGTATCAAATTGGAATCAATAGAATTAATGAAATAGAACCGGCAAATACAGGAAAATTGTAAATTATACAATATAGGTAGGCTTAGTTTTCCTGAAAATTTAAAATACATTTTTTTCACATTTAATGCCGATTTTTTGACAGTCGCAGTATAGGTACAGTCGTCTCATTTTTTATGCGATTTAGAGTAGGCGGAAATCATTCTTAAAATTTTTATAACAGAGTAGACATTTGTCAATAAATATAGGCATAGGGTAAATCATTCGAGTTTTGAGATTACAAGAATAACGTGGAATTAAATTCCCATGATTACAATAAAACCAACTTAGTGATTCCAAGAACGTGTTATAAGATTATAACTTTATATTACAATATCATATTACATTAAAAATGTAATTTGTTAAACAAACGTGTACGCTTTAAAATATACAAAATCCAAAGCCTACTAGAACCACATAGAAAATAAACAGGCTATATTATAGAGCTATATGTAGGTCGGTAGATTAATAAGTCCGTAGATTTTCCTTTATATCAGTAGCATTGATAACACTGCGATGAAGTTACATTTGAAGAAGCATTCAAGGCAGTGCTACCAACATTTAATGCGTAAACCAAACATAACTAGTGACAAAAATACTACTTTCTTTCTTCATCTAAACCAGGGGCACAACGCACAACTACGTATCGTTCTGTGGGCACAACTTCAGCCGATGCACGGCATCAAACAAAAATTACGCTATAAAATGTGTTTTAGTATACTCATTTAAAACCGCAATAGTGTTTACGTGTGTAGGCAACTTGTTGTACATAAAAGCGTAACTGGAAGTGTGCCAAAACATGATCATTAATACCACCAGTAAACCTTCCAAGTTTCACTAAAATCGGATAAGGGGTTTTGATATATTGAAGCATTTTAGTTTTTGCTTAACAGAGGTTCATAGAATTGCAAAAATATGGGCTTTAATTTTTTTCTTGAAACCAAGCCAGATCTGAAAAAATATCAGGAGAAATTGCAAAATATCTCGTGGGCGTTATACTATATCAACTGTAATAGGTCCAAAAGATACCCAATAAAGTTATAAACAAACTAAAAATTTCATTAAAATCATTCAAAGCCTTTTTAGATAACATAGGTAAACAAGATTTTAAAAAACCTTAACACTCTGTATCTCTGAAACGAAGCGTTTCTGGGCCCATGTTTATTAGAACATTTTTTTGTATTGATGAGATCTATAAGTGAGTAAAATATCCGAACGTATTTTTTAAACACCCAGTATTCTGTCTGTACACTTCCTACAAAGCAGAAAAGTGGAAAAGATGCAATCAAACCTTAATTTTAAAAATGTTGCCATAGTAATTCAGCATCGACGGCTAAAACTCCAAATTTAGTTCTAATGAGAATGCCGCATAGTCTCTCCTACCCAATTCCGTCTCTCACCGTCACGCGGTGAACCCTGTCACCCCGAGCAACCCTACCGGAGATCAGGTAACCAACCCAGATTTAAGCATAGATAATGTAACCCCACGGGGAAGGTGGATGGAAGGTAGGGTCGGGAGCAAACGAGAGCAGGAAGAAATGGTCCTCCGAAAAGGGGGGTTGGGCAAGGGGCTAACTACACCTGGGGCTAAGAACCCATCTTTCCGAAAAAAATACATAGTTACGGAATCTCAGACTCGAAAGCAGGACTGATCAGCGGAAAGGAACACAGCAATGGAAAAGGAAAAATGATATGACGATAGCAACATGGAATGTCCGCAGCCTGTATAGAGTAGGAGCTATAGAAGGTTTAAAGAGTGAATTAGAGAAGTATAAAATACATATAGCAGCGTTATAGGAAATTAGGTGCAAAGGAAAAGAGACGTTAGACTTAAAAAGTTTTACACTATTTAATAGCGGACACAGGAACAATACACTGGGCGCAGGATTCATGGTACACAAAAAGGTGAAACACCTAGTAATTGGCTCTCAAGCAAAACATGAAAGAATCTGCACCGAAGTGATAATTAAAGACGCATTCTACGAAAGTCTAGAAAGAACCTACGAAACTTCATCTGGTCGAGACATAAAAGTAATTCTGGGAGACTTTAATGATCAAGTTGAAAAAGATACAAACTACAGACCATCAATAGGGTAACACAGTAAACATGACGCAAGCAATGAAAACTGAAGAAAACTCGTAGAATTCGCAATGAGAAAAATGCAGTAATCGCTAGCACCTGTTTCCCACAAAGAAATACATAAGGTCTCACCGGATGGGAACATCAGAAACCAAATTGACCATATCCTCGTAGATAAAAGACATGCATCAAGCATGATAGACGTGAGAAGCTGCAGAGAAGCAGATTACAGCGCTGACCACTTTATGGTAAGAGGAAAATATAGGGAAAGAATTGCAATAAAAGAAAAAACCACTAGAAGTAACAAACGAAAAGCGTACAATATAGAAGAGCTAGAAAATGAAGAGACAAAAAACCAGTATCAGAGTAGTGTAGCAAGGCGGGTTCTGAGCCACTTTTGACCTTGAACTTTTCAAGGTCCCGGGCTTAGCCGGGGGTCGAGGCCATTGGCCTCACCTAGATCACGTGGCACTTCCGGTTCCCACGATGAATTTTTAGGGCTAAATGTCTAATTTTGAAATTTTACAAGATTCCCACGGTGAATTTTGGATCTAAAAGTCTAATTTTTGAAAACAAAAATTCAAAAATATGGAAAACTATGATTCCCACTATGAATTTAGGGGCTAAAAGTCTAATTTTAAAATTTTTACAAGATTTCCACGATAAATTTTGAAGCTAAATGTCTAATTTTGAAATTTTACAAGATTCTGACGATGATTTTTGAGGTTAAAAGTCTAATTTTGATTATTTTTTACAAGATTCCTACACTTATCAGAATTTTCCTAGTCATCGTCTGGGAGTGCAGACTTGTCCAGACTTGCAGATGTACATGTCTAGCCGAATGTTCTTGTCTACCAATTAAACAATGAAGCCCATTGTTTTAAAATCTGCACGCCTACAAAAAATAATTGAATGATGTCATTGTTGTCTGGGAATTTTTGCTTATGTAGTTAATGGCCTCTATTATCAGATAAACCGGATGTTATTGTCTAGAGATTCAAACCTGTCCAGACTTGTATGAAAAATGTGCAAGGCTGGTAAAAATTGAACAATGAAGCCATTGTTTGAAAATCTGCTAAACTGCTAAATTGAATGGATTCTTTGTTTGGAAAATGTTTGCTGAATGTATCTAATGACCTCCATTATTAGTGTCCGGAAGAATTTGCGACGATGATCTGCAAAATTATCTTGAAATAAATTTGTCAAGTACTGTTGTCTGTTAGACAAACAAAAAGAATTGCCAGGTGTGGGGTTCGAACCCACGCTCCCCTTAGACCGCTCGGCCAACCTGGCATGTTCCTGTAACCGATTTTATAAGCGCAACGGTGTAATAAAACAACAATTGTAAATATTCTTGTAAGAAATCAGGTCCGGCTACTTGTTTAAAGAGAAACATTTTCTTGAATTTCAGCTAAGACACAAGATTGGTGGCAGCAATATATATAATTATACTATTGGAGATTATTATAATGCACACAAGTAAAATTATTACAAATATATATTCTGCATCACTGGCCAACCTGACATGTTCCTGTAAAGCGGTGTGAAAACAGCAGCCAAAAGATAGCAGCCAATTTTAACGACGATACCCGAAGCAACCACAAAATCAAAACATGTAGATAGCCACACACACTACCACGTATAAGCTATTATTCGATTTCCTTAGTTTAAAAACCATACATAGCCAGAAATACGTAAGGAATAAATATCTATATTAACATCAATATCCTAACAACTAAATAAAAGATCTAATACATGCAAGCTGTCGAAGAGGGTAGCAGCCAACCCAAAAATATTCAAAAATTAATTACGAGAAAACTGTACAGCTGATTGCAAATAAAAGTGGGACAAGTCTTGAGACTACTTTTTGCGTTTTTAATAACGTGTGAAACTTTCTCTAACTATATTTCCGTAGGTAAATACATAAAATACAGTATGGCTATTAATTTACAGTACTGAAACTGTAGGCCTACTTTTGCTTAAACCTCTAACAATTGATACTGTTATTTGACATAAACATTAACGTTTGGGTTTGGTTAGATGTACTAATATGTTTGCAAGTTCGTAAATAATGTTATCTACTGAAGAAAAAGTCTTTTTAGTTGAGCACTATTTTCGCTCATACGGTTTAGGTAGGAAAAATGCTCCAAGCATTAAATTCGCCCGCGAACAATTTTCGGAGCATTTCAATAAACAGGCACCAAGTAATGCTATTTTACTGAACATTATAACCAAATTTACAAGAACTGGAAGTGTGCTACACCAAGGAAAATGTAAAGCTGTCCGTCGACGATACAGCAGTTAAAAGAGAAAATTACAGAAGCTATACGACAGATGCAGCAGCCTCTATTTTCAAATATGGCCACAAATATGGAAAAACGATACGAATTGTGCGTCCAACGTAATGGAGGGCACTTAGAACATGTTATTCGTAAAGCTAATACTTAAGTGGTAATTTATTATTAAATATTATTTTAAGTAAAAAAAGTTTGAAATTTTCAGTACTATAAATTAATAGCCATACTGTATTATTAAAGATAGAAGTATAAGAAAAGGAACATAATTACGAGTATTTAATATGTTATTGTACTTCATATTACAATATTACATATTAGCTGTCCCAGTTTTATTTGCAATCAGCTGTACATGGTGCCACGATTAAACTTATACATAAATTAAGTTGCCCCATAACCAATCTAACAGTGCCCCTGCCAAACACTCGCAAGCCGTCGAAGGGGGTTGCAGCCAACCCCAAAATATTCAAAAATTAATTACGAGAAAACTGTACATGGTGCCACGATTAAACTTATACATAAATTAAATTGCTCCATTACCAATCTAACAGTGCCCCTGCTAGACACTCTCAAGCCGTCGAAGGGGGTAGCAGCCAACCCCAAAATATTCAAAAATTAATTACGAGAAAAGTGTACATGGTGCCACGATTAAACTTATACATAAATTAAGTTGCCCCATAACCAATCTAACAGTGCCCCTTCCAAACACTCGCAAGCCGTCGAAGGGGGTAGCAGCCAACCCCAAAATATTCAAAAATTAATTACGAGAAATCTGTACATGGTGCCACGATTAAACTTATACATAAATTAAATTGCCCTATTACCACTCTAACAGTGCCCCTGCCAAATACTCGCAAGCCGTCGAAGGGGGTAGCAGCCAACCCCAAAATATTCAAAAATTAATTACAAGAAAACTGTACATGGTGCCACGATTAAACTTATACATAAATTAAATTGCCCCATAACCAATCTAACAGTGACCCTGCCAAACACTCGCAAGCCGTCGAAGGGGGTAGCAGCCAACCCCAAAGTATTCAAAAATTAATTACGAGAAAACTGTACATGGTGCCACGATTAAACTTATACATAAATTAAATTGCCCTATTACCAATCTAACAGTGCCTCTGCCAAACACTCGCAAGCCGTCGAAGGGGGGTAGCAGCCAACCCTAAAATATTCAAAAATTAATGACGAGAAAACTGTACATGGTGCCACGATTAAACTTATACATAAATTAAGTTGCCTCATAACCAATCTAACAGTGCCCCTGCCAAACACTCGCAAGCCGTCGAAGGGGGTAGCAGCCAACCCCAAAATATTCAAAAATTAATTACGAGAAAACTGTACATGGTGCCACGATTAAACTAATACATAAATTAAGTTGCCCCATAACCAATCTAACAGTGCCCCTTCCAAACACTCGCAAGCCGTCGAAGGGGGTAGCAGCCAACCCCAAAATATTCAAAAATGAATTGCGAGAAATCTGTACATGGTGCCACGATTAAACTTATACATAAATTAAATTGCCCTATTACCACTCTAACAGTGCCCCTGCCAAATACTCGCAAGCCGTCGAAGGGGGTAGCAGCCAACCCCAAAATATTCAAAAATTAATTACGAGAAATCTGTACATGGTGCCACGTTTAAACTTATACATAAATTAAATTGCCCCATTACCAATCTAACAGTGCCCCTGCCAGACACTCGCAAGCCGTCGAAGGGGGTAGCAGCCAACCCCAAAATATTCAAAAATTAATTACGAGAAATCTGTACATGGTGCCACGTTTAAACTTATACATAAATTAAATTGCCCCAAAACCAATCTAACAGTGCCCCTGCCAAACACTCGCAAGCCGTCGAAGGGGGTAGCAGCCAACCCCAAAATATTCAAAAATTAATTACGAGAAATCTGTACATGGTGCCACGTTTAAACTTATACATAAATTAAATTGCCCCATTACCAATCTAACAGTGCCCCTGCCAAACACTCGCAAGCCGTCGAAGGGGGTAGCAGCCAACCCCAAAATATTCAAAAATTAATTACGAGAAAACTGTACATGGTGCCACGATTAAACTTATACATAAATTAAGATGCCCCATAACCAATCTAACAGTGCCCCTGCCAAACACTCGCAAGCCGTCGAAGGGGGTAGCAGCCAACCCCAAAATATTCAAAAATTAATTACGAGAAATCTGTACATGGTGCCACGTTTAAACTTATACATAAATTAAATTGCCCCATAGCCAATCTAACAGTGCCCCTGCCAAACACTCGCAAGCCGTTGAAGGGGGTAGCAGCCAACCCCAAAATATTCAAAAATTAATTACGAGAAATCTGTACATGGTGCCACGTTTAAACTTATACATAAATTAAATTGCCCCATTACCAATCTAACAGTGCCCCTGCCAGACACTCGCAAGCCGTCGAAGGGGGTAGCAGCCAACCCCAAAATATTCAAAAATTAATTACGAGAAATCTGTACATGGTGCCACGTTTAAACTTATACATAAATTAAATTGCCCCATAACCAATCTAACAGTGCCCCTGCCAAACACTCGCAAGCCGTCGAAGGGGGTAGCAGCCAACC
Source organism: Agriotes lineatus (assembly GCA_940337035.1). Taxonomy (NCBI): domain Eukaryota; kingdom Metazoa; phylum Arthropoda; class Insecta; order Coleoptera; family Elateridae; genus Agriotes; species Agriotes lineatus. Next base: position 101,375,999 of record OW679202.1, read on the forward strand.
CAAAGTATTCAAAAATTAATTACGAGAAATCTGTACATGGTGACACGTTTAAACTTATACATAAATTAAATTGCCCCATTACCAATCTAACAGTGCCCCTGCCAAACACTCGCAAGCCGTCGAAGGGGGTAGCAGCCAACCCCAAAATATTCAAAAATTAATTACGAGAAAAGTGTACATGGTGCCACGATTAAACTTATACATAAATTAAGATGCCCCATAACCAATCTAACAGTGCCCCTTCCAAATACTCGCAAGCCGTCGAAGGGGGTAGCAGCCAACCCCAAAATATTCAAAAATTAATTACGAGAAATCTGTACATGGTGCCACGATTAAACTTATACATAAATTAAATTGCCCTATTACCACTCTAACAGTGCCCCTGCCAAATACTCGCAAGCCGTCGAAGGGGGTAGCAGCCAACCCCAAAATATTCAAAAATTAATTACGAGAAATCTGTACATGGTGCCACGTTTAAACTTATACATAAATTAAATTGCCCCATTACCAATCTAACAGTGCCCCTGCCAAACACTCGCAAGCCGTCGAAGGGGGTAGCAGCCAACCCCAAAATATTCAAAAATTAATTACGAGAAAACTGTACATGGTGCCACGATTAACTTATACATAAATTAAGATGCCTCATAACCAATCTAACAGTGCTCCTGCCAAACACTCGCAAGCCGTCGAAGGGGGTAGCAGCCAACCCCAAAATATTCAAAAATTAATTACGAGAAATCTGTACATGGTGCCACGTTTAAACTTATACATAAATTAAATTTCCCCATAGCCAATCTAACAGTGCCCCTGCCAAACACTCGCAAGCCGTTGAAGGGGGTAGCAGCCAACCCCAAAATATTCAAAAATTAATTACGAGAAATCTGTACATGGTGCCACGTTTAAACTTATACATAAATTAAATTGCCCCATTACCAATCTAACAGTGCCCCTGCCAGACACTCGCAAGCCGTCGAAGGGGGTAGCAGCCAACCCCAAAATATTCAAAAATTAATTACGAGAAATCTGTACATGGTGCCACGTTTAAACTTATACATAAATTAAATTGCCCCATAACCAATCTAACAGTGCCCCTGCCAAACACTCGCAAGCCGTCGAAGGGGGTAGCAGCCAACCCCAAAATATTCAAAAATTAATTACGAGAAATCTGTACATGGTGACACGTTTAAACTTATACATAAATTAAATTGCCCCATTACCAATCTAACAGTGCCCCTGCCAAACACTCGCAAGCCGTCGAAGGGGGTAGCAGCCAACCCCAAAATATTCAAAAATTAATTACGAGAAAACTGTACATGGTGCCACGATTAAACTTATACATAAATTAAGATGCCTCATAACCAATCTAACAGTGCCCCTTCCAAATACTCGCAAGCCGTCGAAGGGGGTAGCAGCCAACCCCAAAATATTCAAAAATTAATTACGAGAAATCTGTACATGGTGCCACGATTAAACTTATACATAAATTAAATTGCCCTATTACCACTCTAACAGTGCCCCTGCCAAATACTCGCAAGCCGTCGAAGGGGGTAGCAGCCAACCCCAAAATATTCAAAAATTAATTACGAGAAATCTGTACATGGTGCCACGTTTAAACTTATACATAAATTAAATTGCCCTATTACCAATCTAACAGTGCCCCTGCCAGACACTCGCAAGTCGTCGAAGGGGGTAGCAGCCAACCCCAAAATATTCAAAAATTAATTACGAGAAAACTGTACATGGTGCCACGTTTAAACTTATACATAAATTAAATTGCTCCATTACCAATCTAACAGTGCCCCTGCCAGACACTCGCAAGCCGTCGAAGGGGGTAGCAGCGAACCCCAAAATATTCAAAAATTAATTACGAGAAAACTGTACATGGTGCCACGATTAAACTTATACATAAATTAAATTGCCCCATAACCAATCTAACAGTGCCTCTGCCAAACACTCGCAAGCCGTCGAAGAGGGCTGCAGCCAACCCCAAAATATTCAAAAATTGATTACGAGAAAACTGTACATGGTGCCACGATTAAACTTATACATAAATTAAGTTGCCCCATAACCAATCTAACAGTGCCACTGCCAAACACTCGCAAGCCGTCGAAGGGGGTAGCAGCCAACACCAAAATATTCAAAAATTAATTACGAGCAAACTGTACATGGTGCCACGATTAAACTTATACATAAATTAAGTTGCCCCATAACCAATCTAACAGTGCCCCTTCCAAACACTCGCAAGCCGTCCAAGGGGGTAGCAGCCAACCCCAAAATATTCAAAAATTAATTACGAAAAAATTGTACATGGTGCCACGTTTAAACTTATACATAAATTAAATTGCCCCATTACCAATCTAACAGTGCCCCTGTCAGACACTCGCAAACCGTCAAAGGGGGTAGCAGCCAACCCCAAAATATTCAAAAATTAATTACGAGAAAACTGTACATGGTGCTACGTTTAAACTTATACATAAATTAAATTGCCCCATAACCAATCTAACAGTGCCCCTGCCAGACACTCGCAAGCCGTCGAAGGGGGTAGCAGCCAACCCCAAAATATTCAAAAATTAATTACGAGAAAACTGTACATGGTGCCACGATTAAACTTATACATAAATTAAATTGCCCCATAACCAATCTAACAGTGCCCCAGCCAAACACTCGCAAGCCGTCGAAGGGGGTAGCAGCCAACCCCGAAGTATTCAAAAGTTAATTACGAGAAAACTGTACATGGTGCCACGATTAAACTTATACATAAATTAAGTTGCCCAATAATCAATCTAACTGTGCCCCTGCCAAACACTCGCAAGCCGTCGAAGGGGGTAGCAGCCAACCCCAAATTATTCAAAAATTAATTACGAGAAAACTGTACATGGTGACACGTTTAAACTTATACATAAATTAAGTTGCCCCATAACCAATCTAACAGTGCCCCTGCCAAACACTCGCAAGCCGTCGAAGGGGGTAGCAGCCAACCCCAAAATATTCAAAAATTAATTACGAGAAAACTGTACATGGTGCCACGATTAAACTTATACATAAATTAAGTTGCCCCATAACCAATCTAACAGTGCCCCTTCCAAACACTCGCAAGCCGTCGAAGGGGGTAGCAGCCAACCCCAAAATATTCAAAAATTAATTACGAGAAATCTGTACATGGTGCCACAATTAAACTTATACATAAATTAAATTGCCCTATAACCAATCTAACAGTGCCCTTGCCAAACACTCGCAAGCCGTCGAAGAGGGTAGCAGCCAACCCTAAAATATTCAAAAATTAATTACGAGAAAACTGTACATGGTGCCACGATTAAACTTATACATAAATTAAGTTGTCCCATAACCAATGTAACAGTGCCCCTTCCAAACACTCGCAAGCCGTCGAAGGGGGTAGCAGCCAACCCCAAAATATTCAAAAATTAATTACGAGAAAAGTGTACATGGTGCCACGATTAAACTTATACATAAATTAAGTTGCCCCATAACCAATCTAACAGTGCCCCTGCCAAACACTCGCAAGCCGTCGAAGGGGGTAGCAGCCAACCCCAAAATATTCAAAAATTAATTACGAGAAAAGTGTACATGGTGCCACGATTAAACTTATACATAAATTAAGTTGCCCCATAACCAATCTAACAGTGCCCCTGCCAAACACTCGCAAGCCGTCGAAGGGGGTAGCAGCCAACACCAAAATATTCAAAAATTAATTACGAGCAAACTGTACATGGTGCCACGATTAAACTTATACATAAATTAAGTTGCCCCATAACCAATCTAACAGTGCCCCTTCCAAACACTCGCAAGCCGTCCAAGGGGGTAGCAGCCAACCCCAAAATATTCAAAAATTAATTACGAAAAAATTGTACATGGTGCCACGTTTAAACTTATACATAAATTAAATTGCCCCATTACCAATCTAACAGTGCCCCTGTCAGACACTCGCAAACCGTCAAAGGGGGTAGCAGCCAACCCCAAAATATTCAAAAATTAATTACGAGAAAACTGTACATGGTGCTACGTTTAAACTTATACATAAATTAAATTGCCCCATAACCAATCTAACAGTGCCCCTGCCAGACACTCGCAAGCCGTCGAAGGGGGTAGCAGCCAACCCCAAAATATTCAAAAATTAATTACGAGAAAACTGTACATGGTGCCACGATTAAACTTATACATAAATTAAATTGCCCCATAACCAATCTAACAGTGCCCCAGCCAAACACTCGCAAGCCGTCGAAGGGGGTAGCAGCCAACCCCGAAGTATTCAAAAATTAATTACGAGAAAACTGTACATGGTGCCACGTTTAAACTTATACATAAATTAAGTTGCCCAATAATCAATCTAACTGTGCCCCTGCCAAACACTCGCAAGCCGTCGAAGGGGGTAGCAGCCAACCCCAAAATATTCAAAAATTAATTACGAGAAAACTGTACATGGTGACACGTTTAAACTTATACATAAATTAAGTTGCCCCATAACCAATCTAACAGTGCCCCTGCCAAACACTCGCAAGCCGTCGAAGGGGGTAGCAGCCAACCCCAAAATATTCAAAAATTAATTACGAGAAAACTGTACATGGTGCCACGATTAAACTTATACATAAATTAAGTTGCCCCATAACCAATCTAACAGTGCCCCTGCCAAACACTCGCAAGCCGTCGAAGGGGGTAGCAGCCAACACCAAAATATTCAAAAATTAATTACGAGCAAACTGTACATGGTGCCACGATTAAACTTATACATAAATTAAGTTGCCCCATAACCAATCTAACAGTGCCCCTTCCAAACACTCGCAAGCCGTCCAAGGGGGTAGCAGCCAACCCCAAAATATTCAAAAATTAATTACGAAAAAATTGTACATGGTGCCACGTTTAAACTTATACATAAATTAAATTGCCCCATTACCAATCTAACAGTGCCCCTGTCAGACACTCGCAAACCGTCAAAGGGGGTAGCAGCCAACCCCAAAATATTCAAAAATTAATTACGAGAAAACTGTACATGGTGCTACGTTTAAACTTATACATAAATTAAATTGCCCCATAACCAATCTAACAGTGCCCCTGCCAGACACTCGCAAGCCGTCGAAGGGGGTAGCAGCCAACCCCAAAATATTCAAAAATTAATTACGAGAAAACTGTACATGGTGCCACGATTAAACTTATACATAAATTAAATTGCCCCATAACCAATCTAACAGTGCCCCAGCCAAACACTCGCAAGCCGTCGAAGGGGGTAGCAGCCAACCCCGAAGTATTCAAAAATTAATTACGAGAAAACTGTACATGGTGCCACGATTAAACTTATACATAAATTAAGTTGCCCAATAATCAATCTAACTGTGCCCCTGCCAAACACTCACAAGCCGTCGAAGGGGGTAGCAGCCAACCCCAAAATATTCAAAAATTAATTACGAGAAAACTGTACATGGTGCCACGATTAAACTTATACATAAATTAAGTTGCCCCATAACCAATCTAACAGTGCCCCTTCCAAACACTCGCAAGCCGTCGAAGGGGTAGCAGCCAACCCCAAAATATTCAAAAATTAATTACGAGAAATCTGTACATGGTGCCACAATTAAACTTATACATAAATTAAATTGCCCTATAACCAATCTAACAGTGTCCTTGCCAAACACTCGCAAGCCGTCGAAGGGGGTAGCAGCCAACCCTAAAATATTCAAAAATTAATTACGAGAAAACTGTACATGGTGCCACGATTAAACTTATACATAAATTAAGTTGCCCCATAACCAATGTAACAGTGCCCCTTCCAAACACTCGCAAGCCGTCGAAGGGGGTAGCAGCCAACCCCAAAATATTCAAAAATTAATTACGAGAAAAGTGTACATGGTGTCACGATTAAACTTATACATAAATTAAGTTGCCCCATAACCAATCTAACAGTGCCCCTTCCAAACACTCGCAAGCCGTCGAAGGGGGTAGCAGCCAACCCCAAAATATTCAAAAATTAATTACGAGAAATCTGTACATGGTGCCACGATTAAACTTATACATAAATTAAATTGCCCTATTACCACTCTAACAGTGCCCCTGCCAAATACTCGCAAGCCGTCGAAGGGGGTAGCAGCCAACCCCAAAATATTCAAAATTAATTACAAGAAAACTGTACATGGTGCCACGATTAAACTTATACATAAATTAAGTTGCCCCATAACCAATCTAACAGTGCCCCTGCCAAACACTCGCAAGCCGTCGAAGGGGGTTGCAGCCAACCCCAAAATATTCAAAAATTAATTACGAGAAAACTGTACATGGTGCCACGATTAAACTTATACATAAATTAAATTGCTCCATTACCAATCTAACAGTGCCCCTGCTAGACACTCTCAAGCCGTCGAAGGGGGTAGCAGCCAACCCCAAAATATTCAAAAATTAATTACGAGAAAAGTGTACATGGTGCCACGATTAAACTTATACATAAATTAAGTTGCCCCATAACCAATCTAACAGTGCCCCTTCCAAACACTCGCAAGCCGTCGAAGGGGGTAGCAGCCAACCCCAAAATATTCAAAAATTAATTACGAGAAATCTGTACATGGTGCCACGATTAAACTTATACATAAATTAAATTGCCCTATTACCACTCTAACAGTGCCCCTGCCAAATACTCGCAAGCCGTCGAAGGGGGTAGCAGCCAACCCCAAAATATTCAAAAATTAATTACAAGAAAACTGTACATGGTGCCACGATTAAACTTATACATAAATTAAGTTGCCCCATAACCAATCTAACAGTTCCCCTGCCAAACACTCGCAAGCCGTCGAAGGGGGTAGCAGCCACCCCAAAGTATTCAAAAATTAATTACGAGAAAACTGTACATGGTGCCACGATTAAACTTATACATAAATTAAATTGCCCTATTACCAATCTAACAGTGCCTCTGCCAAAACACTCGCAAGCCGTCGAAGGGGGGTAGCAGCCAACCCTAAAATATTCAAAAATTAATTACGAGAAAACTGTACATGGTGCCACGATTAAACTTATACATAAATTAAGTTGCCCCATAACCAATCTAACAGTGCCCCTGCCAAATACTCGCAAGCCGTCGAAGGGGGTAGCAGCCAACCCAAAATATTCAAAAATTAATTACGAGAAAACTGTACATGGTGCCACGATTAAACTAATACATAAATTAAGTTGCCCCATAACCAATCTAACAGTGCCCCTTCAAACACTCGCAAGCCGTCGAAGGGGGTAGCAGCCAACCCAAAATATTCAAAAATTAATTACGAGAAATCTGTACATGGTGCCACGATTAAACTTATACATAAATTAAATTGCCCTATTACCACTCTAACAGTGCCCCTGCCAAATACTCGCAAGCCGTCGAAGGGGGTAGCAGCCAACCCCAAAATATTCAAAAATTAATTACGAGAAATCTGTACATGGTGCCACGATTAAACTTATACATAAATTAAATTGCCCTATTACCACTCTAACAGTGCCCCTGCCAAATACTCGCAAGCCGTCGAAGGGGGTTGCAGCCAACCCCAAAATATTCAAAAATTAATTACGAGGAAAACTGTACATGGTGCCACGATTAAACTTATACATAAATTAAATTGCTCCATTACCAATCTAACAGTGCCTCTGCTAGACACTCTCAAGCCGTCGAAGGGGGTAGCAGCCAACCCCAAAATATTCAAAATTAATTACGAGAAAAGTGTACATGGTGCCACGATTAAACTTATACATAAATTAAGTTGCCCCATAACCAATCTAACAGTGCCCCTTCCAAACACTCGCAAGCCGTCGAAGGGGGTAGCAGCCAACCCCAAAATATTCAAAAATTAATTACGAGAAATCTGTACATGGTGCCACGATTAAACTTATACATAAATTAAATTGCCCTATTACCACTCTAACAGTGCCCCTGCCAAATACTCGCAAGCCGTCGAAGGGGTAGCAGCCAACCCCAAAATATTCAAAAATTATTACAAGAAAACTGTACATGGTGCCACGATTAAACTTATACATAAATTAAATTGCCCTATTACCACTCTAACAGTGCCCCTGCCAAATACTCGCAAGCCGTCGAAGGGGGGTAGCAGCCAACCCCAAAATATTCAAAAATTAATTACAAGAAAACTGTACATGGTGCCACGATTAAACTTATACATAAATTAAGTTGCCCCATAACCAATCTAACAGTTCCCCTGCCAAACACTCGCAAGCCGTCGAAGGGGGTAGCAGCCAACCCCAAAGTATTCAAAAATTAATTACGAGAAAACTGTACATGGTGCCACGATTAAACTTATACATAAATTAAATTGCCCTATTACCAATCTAACAGTGCTCTGCCAAACACTCGCAAGCCGTCGAAGGGGGGTAGCAGCCAACCCTAAAATATTCAAAAATTAATTACGAGAAAACTGTACATGGTGCCACGATTAAACTTATACATAAATTAAGTTGCCCCATAACCAATCTAACAGTGCCCCTGCCAAATACTCGCAAGCCGTCGAAGGGGGTAGCAGCCAACCCCAAAATATTCAAAAATTAATTACGAGAAAACTGTACATGGTGCCACGATTAAACTAATACATAAATTAAGTTGCCCATAACCAATCTAACAGTGCCCCTTCCAAACACTCGCAAGCCGTCGAAGGGGGGTAGCAGCCAACCCCAAAATATTCAAAAATTAATTACGAGAAATCTGTACATGGTGCCACGATTAAACTTATACATAAATTAAATTGCCCTATTACCACTCTAACAGTGCCCCTGCCAAATACTCGCAAGCCGTCGAAGGGGGTAGCAGCCAACCCAAAATATTCAAAAATTAATTACGAGAAATCTGTACATGGTGCCACGATTAAACTTATACATAAATTAAATTGCCCTATTACCACTCTAACAGTGCCCCTGCCAAATACTCGCAAGCCGTCGAAGGGGGTTGCAGCCAACCCCAAAATATTCAAAAATTAATTACGAGAAAACTGTACATGGTGCCACGATTAAACTTATACATAAATTAAATTGCTCCATTACCAATCTAACAGTGCCTCTGCTAGACACTCTCAAGCCGTCGAAGGGGGTAGCAGCCAACCCCAAAATATTCAAAAATTAATTACGAGAAAAGTGTACATGGTGCCACGATTAAACTTATACATAAATTAAGTTGCCCCATAACCAATCTAACAGTGCCCCTTCCAAACACTCGCAAGCCGTCGAAGGGGGTAGCAGCCAACCCCAAAATATTCAAAAATTAATTACGAGAAATCTGTACATGGTGCCACGATTAAAACTTATACATAAATTAAATGCCCTATTACCACTCTAACAGTGCCCCTGCCAAATACTCGCAAGCCGTCGAAGGGGGGTAGCAGCCAACCCCAAAATATTCAAAAATTAATTACAAGAAAACTGTACATGGTGCCACGATTAAACTTATACATAAATTAGGTTGCCCCATAACCAATCTAACAGTTCCCTTGCCAAACACTCGCAAGCCGTCGAAGGGGATAGCAGCCAACCCCAAAGTATTCAAAAATTAATTACGAGAAAACTGTACATGGTGCCACGATTAAACTTATACATAAATTAAATTGCCCTATAACCAATCTAACAGTGCCCTTGCCAAACACTCGCAAGCCGTCGAAGGGGGTAGCAGCCAACCCTAAAATATTCAAAAATTAATTACGAGAAAACTGTACTTGGTGCCACGATTAAACTTATACATAAATTAAGTTGCCCATAACCAATGTAACAGTGCCCCTTCCAAACACTCGCAAGCCGTCGAAGGGGGTAGCAGCCAACCCCAAAATATTCAAAAATTAATTACGAGAAAAGTGTACATGGTGCCACGATTAAACCTATACATAAATTAAGTTGCCCCATAACCAATCTAACAGTGCCCTTCCAAACACTCGCAAGCCGTCGAAGGGGGTAGCAGCCAACCCCAAAATATTCAAAAATTAATTACGAGAAATCTGTACATGGTGCCACGATTAAACTTATACATAAATTAAATTGCCCTATTACCACTCTAACAGTGCCCCTGCCAAATACTCGCAAGCCGTCGAAGGGGGTAGCAGCCAACCCCAAAATATTCAAAAATTAATTACAAGAAAACTGTACATGGTGCCACGTTTAAACTTATACATAAATTAAGTTGCCCCATAACCAATCTAACAGTGCCCCTGCCAAACACTCGCAAGCCGTCGAAGGGGGTTGCAGCCAACCCCAAAATATTCACAAATTAATTACGAGAAAACTGTAAATGGTGCCACGATTAAACTTATACATAAATTAAATTGCTCCATTACCAATCTAACAGTGCCCCTGCTAGACACTCTCAAGCCGTCGAAGGGGGTAGCAGCCAACCCCAAAATATTCAAAAATTAATTACGAGAAAACTGTACATGGTGCCACGATTAAACTTATACATAAATTAAGTTGCCCCATAACCAATCTAACAGTGCCCCTGCCAAACACTCGCAAGCCGTCGAAGGGGGTAGCAGGCAACCCCAAAATATTCAAAAATTAATTACGAGAAAACTGTACATGGTGCCACGATTAAACTAATACATAAATTAAGTTGCCCCATAACCAATCTAACAGTGCCCCTTCCAAACACTCGCAAGCCGTCGAAGGGGGTAGCAGCCAACCCCAAAATATTCAAAAATTAATTACGAGAAAACTGTACATGGTGCCACGATTAAAATTATACATAAATTAAGTTGCCCCATAACCAATCTAACAGTGCCCCTGCCAAACACTCGCAAGCCGTCGAAGGGGGTAGCAGCCAACCCCAAAATATTCAAAAATTAATTACGAGAAAACTGTACATGGTGCCACGATTAAACTAATACATAAATTAAGTTGCCCCATAACCAATCTAACAGTGCCCCTTCCAAACACTCGCAAGCCGTCGAAGGGGGTAGCAGCCAACCCCAAAATATTCAAAAATTAATTACGAGAAATCTGTACATGGTGCCACGATTAAACTTATACATAAATTAAATTGCCCTATTACCACTCTAACAGTGCCCCTGCCAAATACTCGCAAGCCGTCGAAGGGGGTAGCAGCCAACCCCAAAATATTCAAAAATTAATTACGAGAAATCTGTACATGGTGCCACGTTTAAACTTATACATAAATTAAATTGCCCCATTACCAATCTAACAGTGCCCCTGCCAGACACTCGCAAGCCGTCGAAGGGGGTAGCAGCCAACCCCAAAATATTCAAAAATTAATTACGAGAAATCTGTACATGGTGCCACGTTTAAACTTATACATAAATTAAATTGCCCCATAACCAATCTAACAGTGCCCCTGCCAAACACTCGCAAGCCGTCGAAGGGGGTAGCAGCCAACCCCAAAGTATTCAAAAATTAATTACGAGAAAACTGTACATGGTGCCACGATTAAACTTATACATAAATTAAATTGCCCTATTACCAATCTAACAGTGCCCCTGCCAAACACTCGCAAGCCGTCGAAGGGGGTAGCAGCCAACCCCAAAATATTCAAAAATTAATTACGAGAAAACTGTACATGGTGCCACGATTAAACTTATACATAAATTAAGTTGCCCCATAACCAATCTAACAGTGCCCCTGCCAAACACTCGCAAGCCGTCGAAGGGGGTAGCAGCCAACCCCAAAATATTCAAAAATTAATTACGAGAAAACTGTACATGGTGCCACGATTAAACTAATACATAAATTAAGTTGCCCCATAACCAATCTAACAGTGCCCCTTCCAAACACTCGCAAGCCGTCGAAGGGGGTAGCAGCCAACACCAAAATATTCAAAAATTAATTACGAGAAATCTGTACATGGTGCCACGATTAAACTTATACATAAATTAAATTGCCCTATTACCACTCTAACAGTGCCCCTGCCAAATACTCGCAAGCCGTCGAAGGGGGTAGCAGCCAACCCCAAAATATTCAAAAATTAATTACGAGAAATCTGTACATGGTGCCACGATTAAACTTATACATAAATTAAATTGCCCTATTACCACTCTAACAGTGCCCCTGCCAAATACTCGCAAGCCGTCGAAGGGGGTTGCAGCCAACCCCAAAATATTCAAAAATTAATTACGAGAAAACTGTACATGGTGCCACGATTAAACTTATACATAAATTAAATTGCTCCATTACCAATCTAACAGTGCCCCTGCTAGACACTCTCAAGCCGTCGAAGGGGGTAGCAGCCAACCCCAAAATATTCAAAAATTAATTACGAGAAAAGTGTACATGGTGCCACGATTAAACTTATACATAAATTAAGTTGCCCCATAACCAATCTAACAGTGCCCCTTCCAAACACTCGCAAGCCGTCGAAGGGGGTAGCAGCCAACCCCAAAATATTCAAAAATTATTTACGAGAAATCTGTACATGGTGCCACGATTAAACTTATACATAAATTAAATTGCCCTATTACCACTCTAACAGTGCCCCTGCCAAATACTCGCAAGCCGTCGAAGGGGGTAGCAGCCAACCCCAAAATATTCAAAAATTAATTACAAGAAAACTGTACATGGTGCCACGTTTAAACTTATACATAAATTAAGTTGCCCCATAACCAATCTAACAGTGCCCCTGCCAAACACTCGCAAGCCGTCGAAGGGGGTTGCAGCCAACCCCAAAATATTCACAAATTAATTACGAGAAAACTGTAAATGGTGCCACGATTAAACTTATACATAAATTAAATTGCTCCATTACCAATCTAACAGTGCCCCTGCTAGACACTCTCAAGCCGTCGAAGGGGGTAGCAGCCAACCCCAAAATATTCAAAAATTAATTACGAGAAAACTGTACATGGTGCCACGATTAAACTTATACATAAATTAAGTTGCCCCATAACCAATCTAACAGTGCCCCTGCCAAACACTCGCAAGCCGTCGAAGGGGGTAGCAGGCAACCCCAAAATATTCAAAAATTAATTACGAGAAAACTGTACATGGTGCCACGATTAAACTAATACATAAATTAAGTTGCCCCATAACCAATCTAACAGTGCCCCTTCCAAACACTCGCAAGCCGTCGAAGGGGGTAGCAGCCAACCCCAAAATATTCAAAAATTAATTACGAGAAAACTGTACATGGTGCCACGATTAAAATTATACATAAATTAAGTTGCCCCATAACCAATCTAACAGTGCCCCTGCCAAACACTCGCAAGCCGTCGAAGGGGGTAGCAGCCAACCCCAAAATATTCAAAAATTAATTACGAGAAAACTGTACATGGTGCCACGATTAAACTAATACATAAATTAAGTTGCCCCATAACCAATCTAACAGTGCCCCTTCCAAACACTCGCAAGCCGTCGAAGGGGGTAGCAGCCAACCCCAAAATATTCAAAAATTAATTACGAGAAATCTGTACATGGTGCCACGATTAAACTTATACATAAATTAAATTGCCCTATTACCACTCTAACAGTGCCCCTGCCAAATACTCCCAAGCCGTCGAAGGGGGTAGCAGCCAACCCCAAAATATTCAAAAATTAATTACGAGAAATCTGTAAATGGTGCCACGTTTAAACTTATACATAAATTAAATTGCCCCATTACCAATCTAACAGTGCCCCTGCCAGACACTCGCAAGCCGTCGAAGGGGGTAGCAGCCAACCCCAAAATATTCAAAAATTAATTACGAGAAATCTGTACATGGTGCCACGTTTAAACTTATACATAAATTAAATTGCCCCATAACCAATCTAACAGTGCCCCTGCCAAACACTCGCAAGCCGTCGAAGGGGGTAGCAGCCAACCCCAAAGTATTCAAAAATTAATTACGAGAAAACTGTACATGGTGCCACGATTAAACTTATACATAAATTAAATTGCCCTATTACCAATCTAACAGTGCCCCTGCCAAACACTCGCAAGCCGTCGAAGGGGGTAGCAGCCAACCCCAAAATATTCAAAAATTAATTACGAGAAAACTGTACATGGTGCCACGATTAAACTTATACATAAATTAAGTTGCCCCATAACCAATCTAACAGTGCCCCTGCCAAACACTCGCAAGCCGTCGAAGGGGGTAGCAGCCAACCCCAAAATATTCAAAAATTAATTACGAGAAAACTGTACATGGTGCCACGATTAAACTAATACATAAATTAAGTTGCCCCATAACCAATCTAACAGTGCCCCTTCCAAACACTCGCAAGCCGTCGAAGGGGGTAGCAGCCAACACCAAAATATTCAAAAATTAATTACGAGAAATCTGTACATGGTGCCACGATTAAACTTATACATAAATTAAATTGCCCTATTACCACTCTAACAGTGCCCCTGCCAAATACTCGCAAGCCGTCGAAGGGGGTAGCAGCCAACCCCAAAATATTCAAAAATTAATTACGAGGAATCTGTACATGGTGCCACGATTAAACTTATACATAAATTAAATTGCCCTATTACCACTCTAACAGTGCCCCTGCCAAATACTCGCAAGCCGTCGAAGGGGGTTGCAGCCAACCCCAAAATATTCAAAAATTAATTACGAGAAAACTGTACATGGTGCCACGATTAAACTTATACATAAATTAAATTGCTCCATTACCAATCTAACAGTGCCCCTGCTAGACACTCTCAAGCCGTCGAAGGGGGTAGCAGCCAACCCCAAAATATTCAAAAATTAATTACGAGAAAAGTGTACATGGTGCCACGATTAAACTTATACATAAATTAAGTTGCCCCATAACCAATCTAACAGTGCCCCTTCCAAACACTCGCAAGCCGTCGAAGGGGGTAGCAGCCAACCCCAAAATATTCAAAAATTATTTACGAGAAATCTGTACATGGTGCCACGATTAAACTTATACATAAATTAAATTGCCCTATTACCACTCTAACAGTGCCCCTGCCAAATACTCGCAAGCCGTCGAAGGGGGTAGCAGCCAACCCCAAAATATTCAAAAATTAATTACAAGAAAACTGTACATGGTGCCACGATTAAACTTATACATAAATTAAGTTGCCCCATAACCAATCTAACAGTTCCCCTGCCAAACACTCGCAAGCCGTCGAAGGGGGTAGCAGCCAACCCCAAAGTATTCAAAAATTAATTACGAGAAAACTGTACATGGTGCCACGATTAAACTTATACATAAATTAAATTGCCCTATAACCAATCTAACAGTGCCCTTGCCAAACACTCGCAAGCCGTCGAAGGGGGTAGCAGCCAACCCTAAAATATTCAAAAATTAATTACGAGAAAACTGTACATGGTGCCACGATTAAACTTATACATAAATTAAGTTGCCCCATAACCAATGTAACAGTGCCCCTTCCAAACACTCGCAAGCCGTCGAAGGGGGTAGCAGCCAACCCCAAAATATTCAAAAATTAATTACGAGAAAAGTGTACATGGTGCCACGATTAAACTTATACATAAATTAAGTTGCCCCATAACCAATCTAACAGTGCCCCTTCCAAACACTCGCAAGCCGTCGAAGGGGGTAGCAGCCAACCCCAAAATATTCAAAAATTAATTACGAGAAATCTGTACATGGTGCCACGATTAAACTTATACATAAATTAAATTGCCCTATTACCACTCTAACAGTGCCCCTGCCAAATACTCGCAAGCCGTCGAAGGGGGTAGCAGCCAACCCCAAAATATTCAAAAATTAATTACAAGAAAACTGTACATGGTGCCACGATTAAACTTATACATAAATTAAATTGCCCTATTACCACTCTAACAGTGCCCCTGCCAAATACTCGCAAGCCGTCGAAGGGGGTAGCAGCCAACCCCAAAATATTCAAAAATTAATTACGAGAAATCTGTACATGGTGCCACGATTAAACTTATACATAAATTAAATTGCCCTATTACCACTCTAACAGTGCCCCTGCCAAATACTCGCAAGCCGTCGAAGGGGGTAGCAGCCAACCCCAAAATATTCAAAAATTAATTACGAGAAATCTGTACATGGTGCCACGTTTAAACTTATACATAAATTAAATTGCCCTATTACCAATCTAACAGTGCCCCTGCCAGACACTCGCAAGTCGTCGAAGGGGGTAGCAGCCAACCCCAAAATATTCAAAAATTAATTACGAGAAAACTGTACATGGTGCCACGTTTAAACTTATACATAAATTAAATTGCTCCATAACCAATCTAACAGTGCCCCTGCCAGACACTCGCAAGCCGTCGAAGGGGGTAGCAGCGAACCCCAAAATATTCAAAAATTAATTACGAGAAAACTGTACATGGTGCCACGATTAAACTTATACATAAATTAAATTGCCCCATAACCAATCTAACAGTGCCTCTGCCAAACACTCGCAAGCCGTCGAAGAGGGCTGCAGCCAACCCCAAAATATTCAAAAATTGATTACGAGAAAACTGTACATGGTGCCACGATTAAACTTATACATAAATTAAGTTGCCCCATAACCAATCTAACAGTGCCCCTGCCAAACACTCGCAAGCCGTCGAAGGGGGTAGCAGCCAACACCAAAATATTCAAAAATTAATTACGAGCAAACTGTACATGGTGCCACGATTAAACTTATACATAAATTAAGTTGCCCCATAACCAATCTAACAGTGCCCCTTCCAAACACTCGCAAGCCGTCCAAGGGGGTAGCAGCCAACCCCAAAATATTCAAAAATTAATTACGAAAAAATTGTACATGGTGCCACGTTTAAACTTATACATAAATTAAATTGCCCCATTACCAATCTAACAGTGCCCCTGTCAGACACTCGCAAACCGTCAAAGGGGGTAGCAGCCAACCCCAAAATATTCAAAAATTAATTACGAGAAAACTGTACATGGTGCTACGTTTAAACTTATACATAAATTAAATTGCCCCATAACCAATCTAACAGTGCCCCTGCCAGACACTCGCAAGCCGTCGAAGGGGGTAGCAGCCAACCCCAAAATATTCAAAAATTAATTACGAGAAAACTGTACATGGTGCCACGATTAAACTTATACATAAATTAAATTGCCCCATAACCAATCTAACAGTGCCCCAGCCAAACACTCGCAAGCCGTCGAAGGGGGTAGCAGCCAACCCCGAAGTATTCAAAAATTAATTACGAGAAAACTGTACATGGTGCCACGATTAAACTTATACATAAATTAAGTTGCCCAATAATCAATCTAACTGTGCCCCTGCCAAACACTCGCAAGCCGTCGAAGGGGGTAGCAACCAACCCCAAAATATTCAAAAATTAATTACGAGAAAACTGTACATGGTGACACGTTTAAACTTATACATAAATTAAGTTGCCCCATAACCAATCTAACAGTGCCCCTGCCAAACACTCGCAAGCCGTCGAAGGGGGTAGCAGCCAACCCCAAAATATTCAAAAATTAATTACGAGAAAACTGTACATGGTGCCACGATTAAACTTATACATAAATTAAGTTGCCCCATAACCAATCTAACAGTGCCCCTTCCAAACACTCGCAAGCCGTCGAAGGGGGTAGCAGCCAACCCCAAAATATTCAAAAATTAATTACGAGAAATCTGTACATGGTGCCACAATTAAACTTATACATAAATTAATTGCCCTATAACCAATCTAACAGTGCCCTTGCCAAACACTCGCAAGCCGTCGAAGGGGGTAGCAGCCAACCCTAAAATATTCAAAAATTAATTACGAGAAAACTGTACATGGTGCCACGATTAAACTTATACATAAATTAAGTTGCCCCATAACCAATGTAACAGTGCCCCTTCCAAACACTCGCAAGCCGTCGAAGGGGGTAGCAGCCAACCCCAAAATATTCAAAAATTAATTACGAGAAATCTGTACATGGTGCCACAATTAAACTTATACATAAATTAAATTGCCCCATAACCAATCTAACAGTGCCCCTTCCAAACACTCGCAAGCCGTCGAAGGGGGTAGCAGCCAACCCCAAAATATTCAAAAATTAATTACGAGAAATCTGTACATGGTGCCACAATTAAACTTATACATAAATTAAATTGCCCTATAACCAATCTAACAGTGCCCTTGCCAAACACTCGCAAGCTGTCGAAGGGGGTAGCAGCCAACCCCAAAATATTCAAAAATTAATTACGAGAAATCTGTACATGGTGCCACGATTAAACTTATACATAAATTAAATTGCCTTATTACCACTCTAACAGTGACCCTGCCAGACACTCGCAAGCCGTCGAAGGGGGTAGCAGCCAACCCCAAAATATTCAAAAATTAATTACGAGAAATCTGTACATGGTGCCACGTTTAAACTTATACATAAATTAAATTGCCCCATAACCAATCTAACAGTGCCCCTCCCAAACACTCGCAAGCCTTCGAAGGGGGTAGCAGCCAACCCCAAAATATTCAAACATTAATTACGAGAAAACTGTACATGGTGCCACGATTAAACTTATACATAAATTAAGATGCCCCATAGCCAATCTAACAGTGCCCCTTCCAAACACTCGCAAGCCGTCGAAGGGGGTAGCAGCCAACCCCAAAATATTCAAAAATTAATTACGAGAAATCTGTACATGGTGCCACGATTAAACTTATACATAAATTAAATTGCCCTATTACCACTCTAACAGTGCCCCTGCCAAATACTCGCAAGTCGTCGAAGGGGGTAGCAGCCAACCCCAAAATATTCAAAAATTAATTACGAGAAAACTGTACATGGTGCTACGATTAAACTTATACATAAATTAAGTTGCCCCATAACCAATCTAACAGTGCCCCTGCCAAACACTCGCAAATCGTCGAAGGGGGTAGCAACCAACCCCAAAATATTCAAAAATTAATTACGAGAAAACTGTACATGGTGCCACGATTAAACTTATACATAAATTAAGTTGCCCCATAACCAATCTAACAGGGCCCTTTCCAAACACTCGCAAGCCGTCGAAGGGGGTAGCAGCCAACCCCAAAATATTCAAAAATTAATTACGAGAAATCTGTACATGGTGCCACGATTAAACTTATACATAAATTAAATTGCCCTATTACCACTCTAACAGTGCCCCTGTAAAATACTCGCAAGCCGTCGAAGGGGGTAGCAGCCAACCCCAAAATATTCAAAAATTAATTACGAGAAATCTGTACATGGTGCCACGTTTAAACTTATACATAAATTAAATTGCCCTATTACCAATCTAACAGTGCCCCCGCCAGACACTCGCAAGTCGTCGAAGGGGGTAGCAGCCAACCCCAAAATATTCAAAAATTAATTACGAGAAAACTGTACATGGTGCCACGATTAAACTTATACATAAATTAAGATGCCCCATAACCAATCTAACAGTGCCCCCTCCAAACACTCGCAAGCCGTCGAAGGGGGTAGCAGCCAACCCCAAAGTATTCAAAAATTAATTACGAGAAATCTGTACATGGTGCCACGATTAAACTTATACATAAATTAAATTGCCCTATTACCACTCTAACAGTGCCCCTGCCAAATACTCGCAAGCCGTCGAAGGGGGTAGCAGCCAACCCCAAAATATTCAAAAATTAATTACGAGAAATCTGTACATGGTGCCACGTTTAAACTTATACATAAATTAAATTGCCCTATTACCAATCTAACAGTGCCCCCGCCAGACACTCGCAAGTCGTCGAAGGGGGTAGCAGCCAACCCCAAAATATTCAAAAATTAATTACGAGAAAACTGTACATGGTGCCACGATTAAACTTATACATAAATTAAGTTGCCCCATAACCAATCTAACAGTGCCCCTGCCAAACACTCGCAAACCGTCGAAGGGGGTAGCAGCCAACCCCAAAATATTCAAAAATTAATTACGAGAAAACTGTACATGGTGCCACGGTTAAACTTATACATAAATTAAGTTGCCCCATAACCAATCTAACAAGGCCCCTTCCAAACACTCGCAAGCCGTCGAAGGGGGTAGCAGCCAACCCCAAAGTATTCAAAAATTAGTTACGAGAAAACTGTACATGGTGCCACGATTAAACTTATACATAAATTAAATTGCCCTATTACCAATCTAACAGTGCCCCTGCCAAACACTCGCAAGCCGTCGAAGGGGGTAGCAGCCAACCCTAAAATATTCAAAAATTAATTACGAGAAAACTGTACATGGTGCCACGATTAAACTAATACATAAATTAAGTTGCCCCATAACCAATCTAACAGTGCCCCTTCCAAACACTCGCAAGCCGTCGAAGGGGGTAGCAGCCAACCCCAAAATATTCAAAAATTAATTACGAGAAATCTGTACATGGTGCAACGATTAAACTTATACATAAATTAAATTGCCCTATTACCACTCTAACAGTGCCCCTGCCAAATACTCGCAAGCCGTCGAAGGGGGTAGCAGCCAACCCCAAAATATTCAAAAATTAATTACGAGAAATCTGTACATGGTGCCACGTTTAAACTTATACATAAATTAAATTGCCCCATTACCAATCTAACAGTGCCCCTGCCAGACACTCGCAAGCCGTCGAAGGGGGTAGCAGCCAACCCCAAAATATTCAAAAATTAATTACGAGAAATCTGTACATGGTGCCACGATTAAACTAATACATAAATTAAGTTGCCCCATAACCAATCTAACAGTGCCCCTTCCAAACACTCGCAAGCCGTCGAAGGGGGTAGCAGCCAACCCCAAAATATTCAAAAATTAATTACGAGAAATCTGTACATGGTGCCACGATTAAACTTATACATAAATTAAATTGCCCTATTACCACTCTAACAGTGCCCCTGCCAAATACTCGCAAGCCGTCGAAGGGGGTAGCAGCCAACCCCAAAATATTCAAAAATTAATTACGAGAAATCTGTACATGGTGCCACGTTTAAACTTATACATAAATTAAATTGCCCCATTACCAATCTAACAGTGCCCCTGCCAGACACTCGCAAGCCGTCGAAGGGGGTAGCAGCCAACCCCAAAATATTCAAAAATTAATTACGAGAAATCTGTACATGGTGCCACGTTTAAACTTATACATAAATTAAATTGCCCCATAACCAATCTAACAGTGCCCCTGCCAAACACTCGCAAGCCGTCGAAGGGGGTAGCAGCCAACCCCAAAATATTCAAAAATTAATTACGAGAAATCTGTAAATGGTGCCACGTTTAAACTTATACATAAATTAAATTGCCCCATTACCAATCTAACAGTGCCCCTGCCAAACACTCGCAAGCCGTCGAAGGGGGTAGCAGCCAACCCCAAAATATTCAAAAATTAATTACGAGAAAACTGTACGTGGTGCCACGATTAAACTTATACATAAATTAAGATGCCCCATAACCAATCTAACAGTGCCCCTGCCAAACACTCGCAAGCCGTCGAAGTGGGTAGCAGCCAACCCCAAAATATTCAAAAATTAATTACGAGAAATCTGTACATGATGCCACGTTTAAACTTATACATAAATTAAATTGCCCCATAGCCAATCTAACAGTGCCCCTACCAAACACTCGCAAGCCGTTGAAGGGGGTAGCAGCCAACCCCAAAATATTCAAAAATTAATTACGAGAAATCTGTACATGGTGCCACGTTTAAACTTATACATAAATTAAATTGCCCCATTACCAATCTAACAGTGCCCCTGCCAGACACTCGCAAGCCGTCGAAGGGGGTAGCAGCCAACCCCAAAATATTCAAAAATTAATTACGAGAAATCTGTACATGGTGCCACGTTTCAACTTATACATAAATTAAATTGCCCCATAACCAATCTAACAGTGCCCCTGCCAAACACAATCGCAAGCCGTCGAAGGGGGTAGCAGCCAACCCCAAAATATTCAAAAATTAATTACGAGAAATCTGTACATGGTGACACGTTTAAACTTATACATAAATTAAATTGCCCCATTACCAATCTAACAGTGCCCCTGCCAGACACTCGCAAGCCGTCGAAGGGGGTAGCAGCCAACCCCAAAATATTCAAAAATTAATTACGAGAAATCTGTACATGGTGCCACGTTTAAACTTATACATAAATTAAATTGCCCCATAACCAATCTAACAGTGCCCCTGCCAAACACTCGCAAGCCGTCGAAGGGGGTAGCAGCCAACCCCAAAATATTCAAAAATTAATTACGAGAAATCTGTAAATGGTGCCACGTTTAAACTTATACATAAATTAAATTGCCCCATTACCAATCTAACAGTGCCCCTGCCAAACACTCGCAAGCCGTCGAAGGGGGTAGCAGCCAACCCCAAAATATTCAAAAATTAATTACGAGAAAACTGTACATGGTGCCACGATTAAACTTATACATAAATTAAGATGCCCCATAACCAATCTAACAGTGCCCCTGCCAAACACTCGCAAGCCGTCGAAGTGGGTAGCAGCCAACCCCAAAATATTCAAAAATTAATTACGAGAAATCTGTACATGATGCCACGTTTAAACTTATACATAAATTAAATTGCCCCATAGCCAATCTAACAGTGCCCCTGCCAAACACTCGCAAGCCGTTGAAGGGGGTAGCAGCCAACCCCAAAATATTCAAAAATTAATTACGAGAAATCTGTACATGGTGCCACGTTTAAACTTATACATAAATTAAATTGCCCCATTACCAATCTAACAGTGCCCCTGCCAGACACTCGCAAGCCGTCGAAGGGGGTAGCAGCCAACCCCAAAATATTCAAAAATTAATTACGAGAAATCTGTACATGGTGCCACGTTTAAACTTATACATAAATTAAATTGCCCCATAACCAATCTAACAGTGCCCCTGCCAAACACAATCGCAAGCCGTCGAAGGGGGTAGCAGCCAACCCCAAAATATTCAAAAATTAATTACGAGAAATCTGTACATGGTGACACGTTTAAACTTATACATAAATTAAATTGCCCCATTACCAATCTAACAGTGCCCCTGCCAAACACTCGCAAGCCGTCGAAGGGGGTAGCAGCCAACCCCAAAATATTCAAAAATTAATTACGAGAAAACTGTACATGGTGCCACGATTAAACTTATACATAAATTAAGATGCCCCATAACCAATCTAACAGTGCCCCTTCCAAATACTCGCAAGCCGTCGAAGGGGGTAGCAGCCAACCCCAAAATATTCAAAAATTAATTACGAGAAATCTGTACATGGTGCCACGATTAAACTTATACATAAATTAAATTGCCCTATTACCACTCTAACAGTGCCCCTGCCAAATACTCGCAAGCCGTCGAAGGGGGTAGCAGCCAACCCCAAAATATTCAAGAATTAATTACGAGAAATCTGTACATGGTGCCACGTTTAAACTTATACATAAATTAAATTGCCCTATTACCAATCTAACAGTGCCCCCGCCAGACACTCGCAAGTCGTCGAAGGGGGTAGCAGCCAACCCCAAAATATTCAAAAATTAATTACGAGAAAACTGTACATGGTGCCACGTTTAAACTTATACATAAATTAAATTGCTCCATTACCAATCTAACAGTGCCCCTGCCAGACACTCGCAAGCCGTCGAAGGGGGTAGCAGCGAACCCCAAAATATTCAAAAATTAATTACGAGAAAACTGTACATGGTGCCACGATTAAACTTATACATAAATTAAATTGCCTCATAACCAATCTAACAGTGCCTCTGCCAAACACTCGCAAGCCGTCGAAGAGGGTAGCAGCCAACCCCAAAATATTCAAAAATTAATTACGAGAAAACTGTACATGGTGCTACGTTTAAACTTATACATAAATTAAATTGCCCCATAACCAATTTAACAGTGCCCCTGCCAGACACTCGCAAGCCGTCGAAGGGGGTAGCAGCCAACCCCAAAATATTCAAAAATTAATTACGAGAAAACTGTACATGGTGCATCGATTAAACTTATACATAAATTAAATTGCCCCATAACCAATCTAACAGTGCCCCAGCCAAACACTCGCAAGCCGTCGAAGGGGGTAGCAGCCAACCCCGAAGTATTCAAAAATTAATTACGAGAAAACTGTACATGGTGCCACGATTAAACTTATACATAAATTAAGTTGCCCAATAATCAATCTAACTGTGCCCCTGCCAAACACTCGCAAGCCGTCGAAAGGGGTAGCAGCCAACCCCAAAATATTCAAAAATTAATTACGAGAAATCTGTACATGTTGCCACGATTAAACTTATACATAAATTAAACTGTTCCATAACCAATCTAACAGTGCCCCTGCCAGACACTCGCAAGCCGTCGAAGCGGGTAGCAGTCAACCCCAAAATATTCAAAAATTAATTACGAGAAAACTGTACATGGTGCCACGATTAAACTTATACATAAATTAAATTGCCCCATAACCAATCTAACAGTGCCCCAGCCAAACACTCGCAAGCCGTCGAAGGGGGTAGCAGCCAACCCCAAAGTATTCAAAAATTAATTACGAGAAAACTGTACATGGTGCCACGATTAAACTTATACATAAATTAAGTTGCCCCATAATCAATATAACTGTGCCCCTGCCAAACACTCGCAAGCCGTCGAAGGGGGTAGCAGCCAACCCCAAAATATTCCAAAATTAATTACGAGAAAACTGTACATGGTGACACGATTAAACTTATACATAAATTAAGTTGCCCCATAACCAATCTAACAGTGCCGCTTCCAAACACTCGCAAGTCGTCGAAGGGGGTAGCAGCCAACCCCAAAATATTCAAAAATTAATTACGAGAAAACTGTACATGGTGCCACGATTAAACTTATACATAAATTAAGTTGCCCCATAATCAATCTAACTGTGCCCCTGCCAAACACTCGCAAGCCGTCGAAGGGGGTAGCAGCCAACCCCAAAATATTCAAAAATTAATTACGAGAAAACTGTACATGGTGCCACGATTAAACTTATACATAAATTAAATTGCCCCATTACCACTCTAACAGTGCCCCTGCCAAATACTCGCAAGCCGTCGAAGGGGGTAGCAGCCAACCCCAAAATATTCAAAAATTAATTACGAGAAAACTGTACATGGTGCCACGTTGAAACTTATACATAAATTAAATTGCCTCATTACCAATCTAACAGTGCCCCTGCCAGACACTCGCAAGCCGTCGAAGGGGGTAGCAGCCAACCCCAAAATATTCAAAGTTAATTACGAGAAATCTGTACATGGTGCCACGATTAAACTTATACATAAATTAAGTTGCCCCATAATCAATCTAACTGTGCCCCTGCCAAACACTAGCAAGCCGTCAAAGGGGGTAGCAGCCAACCCCAAAATATTCAAAAATTAATTACGAGAAAACTGTACATGGTGACACGATTAAACTTATACATAAATTAAGTTGCCCCATAACCAATCTAACAGTGCCTCTTCCAAACACTCGCAAGCCGTCAAAGGGGGTAGCAGCCAACCCCAAAATATTCAAAAATTAATTACGAGAAAACTGTACATGGTGCCACGATTAAACCTATACATAAATTAAGTTGCCCCATAATCAATCTAACTGTGCCCCTGCCAAACACTCGCAAGTCGTTGAAGGGGGTAGCAGCCAACCCCAAAATATTCAAAAATTAATTACGAGAAAACTGTACATGGTGCCACGTTTAAACTTATACATAAATTAAATTGCTCCATTACCAATCTAACAGTGCCCCTGCCAGACACTCGCAAGCCGTCGAAGGGGGTAGCAGCCAACCCCAAAATATTCAAAAATTAATTACGAGAAAACTGTACATGGTGCCACGATTAAACTTATACATAAATTAAATTACCCCATAACCAATCTAACAGTGCCTCTGTCAAACACTCGCAAGCCGTCGAAGAGGGTTGCAGCCAACCCCAAAATATTCAAAAATTAATTACGAGAAAACTGTACATGGTGCCACGTTTAAACTTATACATAAATTAAGTTGCCCCATAACCAATCTAACAGTGCCCCTGCCAAACACTCGCAAGCCGTCGAAGGGGGTAGCAGCCAACACCAAAATATTCAAAAATTAATTACGAGCAAACTGTACATGGTGCCGCGATTAAACTTATACATAAATTAAGTTGCCCCATAACCAATCTAACAGTGCCCCTGCCAAATACTCGCAAGCCGTCCAAGGGGGTAGCAGCCAACCCCAAAATATTCAAAAATTAATTACGAGAAATCTGTACATGGTGCCACGATTTAACTTATACATAAATTAAGTTGCCCCACAATCAATCTAACAGTGCCCCTGCCAAACACTCGCAAGCCGTCCAAGGGGGTAGCAGCCAACCCCAAAATATTCAAAAATTAATTACGAGAAATCTGTACATGTTGCCACGATTAAACTTATACATAAATTAAACTGCCCCATTACCACTCTAACAGTGCTCCTGCCAAATACTCGCAAGCCGTCGAAGGGGGTAGCAGCCAACCCCAAAATATACAAAAATTAATTACGAGAAAACTGTACATGGTGCCGCGTTTAAACTTATACATAAATTAAATTGTTCCATAACCAATCTAACAGTGCCCCTGCCAGACACTCGCAAGCCGTCGAAAGGGGTAGCAGCCAACCCCAAAATATTCAAAAATTAATTACGAGAAAACTGTACATGG